>PVIC010023287.1:0-26959 GCA_004025085.1 Thryonomys swinderianus | reverse complement strand
CAAAAAAAAAAAAAAAAAAAAAAAAAAAAAGAAAGAAAGAACCTTAAAATAGGGGTTATCTTGGATTATCCAGGTAGGTTTGATCTAGTCACATGAATCCTTAAAGTAGATAATGGTTGATTTGTGGGAGGTTGCTTTGTTTTTGTTTTTACTTCAATTCCATAGATGCAACAGAGGAGAAGGTCAGAAGAGGTACTGCAGATGGAAAGACAGGGAGATTAGAGAGGTGAAAATAATGTGATACACTTTTGCTGGCTCTAAAATTTGGAAGCCACCAGAGAAAAGCCTCTGGGTCCAGCATGGCTCTCAGGCAGGGAAACTAAAGTAAGGACCTCAAACCTCCAGCCACAAGGAAAGGGGCTCTGCCAACATCAAATAGCTCAAAATTGTAGTCTTTGCAGAAACATCTGATAATGCCTACTCAACCCCTTGATTTCAGCCATCTGAACCTTAAACAGAGAAACCAACTAAGCCAATCTACACTTCTGATATACAGAACGAGATAAGTGTACACTGTTTTAAATTACTACAGTTGTGCTTATTTGTTAGGGTAGCAATAGCAAACTAAACTACCTAAAGAACATAGGTTTTGTAGGTTAAAAGAGAATCTATGTACCGCTCAACTTAGTTACTAAATAACAGCAGGTTAAAATAAAATATACACAATTGATAAAGTGTATTCCTAGGGTTTTGTCCCTTCTCTTCCCATACTTCCCAACTCCCCTCCTCTTAGCAAAGACTAAACTTTCAAAATATTAGAATAAGTGTCATGCAACAAACTAACTGCTGATAGACAAAGATGGAAAATACCAACAAATCAATCCCTGAAATAATAGGGACACTGATAGGACTTCTGAAACTTCAACAAAGAAGACTAAAATTATTTCACCTCAGTTACATGATCTTGCCATTCCTGAGTTCCCAGTATTGCTAATCACTCAGGAGTACAGTTGAGACCTTAACTACCCTCTGAGTCCATATTAAACAGCTTCGCCAGTAAATCCTACCAGGATTTCATACTATCTTCTCTTCCATTTGGTCAGTGCCCATGCCAAACCAGCTGCTCAACGCTGTGTACAACTCCTTTATTACTCCCAACTTTACTGTATATTTTAAGGCTAGGCCCCTACAGGCAATACAATCTCCTTCTGACGCATACAAACACACTCTCCCTTCTTTCCATCTCTCTTTTCTCAGGAAGCTTGTTCTTCAGAGCTTCTTCATCGAAGCCAGAGATACATGCAGAGGTCATACACAGGTGCTGTAGCCACCAGCCAGACCTAACCACTAGATATGAGAGAGGGACAGCCTTCCACATGACTCTGACTCAAGCCATTATCTGACTGCAGCTACATAAAGGGCCATGAGCAAGAACCACACACCTGAGTCTAATGAACTCTGGAATCATGAGAGAGAAAAAATAAGTACTGGTGCTTTGACTCTTTAAATTTGGGGGTAGTATATCATGCAGCAATGGATAACTAAAAAATTGAAAACTTGACTACCCACACACTAAAACCTACATAATAGGCTGGGTTTTCCCAGAAAATTTCTTTTGCTTGACAATGGTTTAAGAAATTTCTGAGTTGGAATTTATTTAATGGGTGTATGCACTCACACATTCTCCAAGGTTGCTACTTTCCTTATTGTTTATACTTGTCTAGGTCAGCCATGTGTTAGCTGAGTGGGCCTTGAAGGCACTTGAGTTTGTAGAACTTAACTCCCACTAAGATCGTAAGTTCCTTCTGCACAGAGACAAACAACCCAGTGGTAGGTTCTGAGCAAAACATCAATAAATCTATTAAAATAATTTTATTATTATATATGTCTGCTAAGCAAAAAGTATCATTCTAGAGCTTTAAATTCTTTTACTATGTGTCAGTCAAGCTTAATTGTTTAGTGGGCAGGACTAAGAGACTCCTGGGAAAGGTGGTTGGATAATGGAATGTTATATTGTCAATGAATATTCACTGATGTTCACAGCTGACTGTGCTGTTAGGAAGTAGGGTCCACCTGGTGGGAGTGGGTCACTGGGGTCCCACTTGTGGAGGGTATATCCCATTCTAGTCCTTATCCCCCACTCTGCTTCCAAACTATCATAAAATGAGCAGCTTTGCTCTACCATGACCTTTTGCCTTCAAGCTAGTCTAATATGGACTAAAACCATGAGTTGAATTAGATTTCTTCTTATTTAAGTTGTAGATACTGACTATTATGTTCCAGCAACACAGAAGCTGACTAATACAGTATAACTGTGGAGTGTTCCTGCATCTATATTTGAAGAATTTAATGGATAGAATAGGACAAGGTCTCATATGAATTCCAAATCTCAAAATATATGATAATAAAATTATACTGGACAATGAGAAGGATAAATAGAATGTGATGGCAAAATACAATAATTTGGAGGAAAGATATTGGTATTCCATTTTCTTTTGAGCTATCATAAAATAGATACATATTAGGCCAATGTTTTAAATTTTACTTATCAATTCTTAAAAATAATCTGTGGAACATGGAATGGAAACTGTTGAGTATCTCTTGCTTTCTCAATAAAATCTTGAAGATTACATAACTCATATTCCATGCTATGTTTTTACAAACAAAAATTCTTAGCAGGACCATAATTTGGATATATATATATATATTATATATCTTTCAAAACCTAGAGAAAGAGAATCTAGGCACAGTAGACAGAAGTAAGTTAATAGGAAAGCTGACTTAAAATTATTTCTGTCAAAAAAGAGGATCCTGTGGGAAAGAAATTACTTTTGATTCAAGCCAAGCAGTAAAGTAAATCCTCTGTTTTTCAGCAAACTGATGAAGTGACAATTCTGAGAACCAACTTCTAAATATGTACCTTCAGGGATGACCACCCAATTAATTTCATCCTTGCTGACATTTTCCATTGCCTCAGAAACTTCTTAATGCACATTAGTGAAGCTAAACTGGATTCCATGAGAATTAAAGATAAAGGGTATTTATCTCCTATCCCCACAAAGAAGCAAAATGTTATTTCAGGACTACAGAAATATAATCATGATGTGCTGTTCAAAGTCAACTAACATAGAAAAGCCTCTCCAGAATCATCCCCACTTGATTAACTCATAAATTTTCAGACCTAAAAGATGTCAATTATAGCCAATGTGTATCAGGAAGCTAAAAATTCCCTGCAATGCTTGAAAAGAAATAGTCAGATATTTCCTTTAAAACAAAAACAAAGAAATTGAGTGTCTATCACTTTATTGTGCAAATAGGACCTTCAGTTTCTTTATTTTCTCCACACATAGTCCGTGAAGACAAGAATTACCAGCATAACACTGACTTTTATTCTAAGAAAACTTTTCCCAAACAATAAACAGCTTAATATCCTTGTGAAAAATATAGTCAGCTTGGTATATTCATAGATTCCATATTAGCAGGTTAGGAAGAAAAATACATCATGCTCAACATACAGACTTCTTTTCTTGCCATTATTCCCTAAAAGTATATTACAACAAATATTTCCATAGCATGTACATTACATTAGGCTTTACAAATAATCTAGAGATGATTTAAGGGATGTGCTTCTGTTTCCTTGGAAGAACTCCACTCTGCCTTCACTGTGGACATTGTCTCCTGACTTCCGGTGCAGACTCATCAGCTTCCAGCACAGCTCCTTCAAAACTTCCATCGCAGACAAATCAGCTTTCTGATATGGACTCACACAGGATACTACAAGGAACTGCACCACTTCGACCGGATCTTTTGGCCTCCAGGGAAGAGAGAGACCCTCTGTACTCTTCCACATCCACTTCTGTGAGGGTCTACTGTAAGCCAGTCTTGGAAATTCTTATGTATTATGTTGTATCGTATCTGTTTCTCTAATAAACACTGATTGATACAGACTGTATCTGTTTCCCATTGACAGAGGGAAAAAAATGTAAAAATCATACATCTTGTCGGCACCACAAAGCCACCTGGCATGACCATTAGAATCTGACAGTCCATCTGCATGGTAGGATAATGTTAAAGATGTTAAAGATGACACACTTAGGGGGTTTTCCATTAGTAACTCAGGCCTTGCTACACATCCAAATGAATAGTGACGTTCTCAAACTGAGGATTTAAACTGGCACCATCTCCAATAAGTAGGGATTCCCAAGAAGACCGTAAAAATTCACAAAAACACTGGGGGTCTCACTTTGTAGTTCAGGCTGGCCCTGAGCTCACTATGTAGCCCAGGCAAGCCTCAAACTCAGCAATCCTCCTGTCTCTGCCTCCCGAGGGCTGGGATTACAGGCATGAGCCACCACGCCTGGCTTTTTTTTTCAATTTGAAGTAATCTAAATTAGTTTATGAATGGGTAGGATGATTCACATAGATCTGTGACAATTCTACCACCTGTAGAACCATCACAGAGATATTGAAAAATCACTTGATGGTGTCATTAGATTGATTAGATTTTAGAACGCTAAATCTAAAATATCCATTAGATAATTTACATTGAAATTTAACAGAATAGGCAGACTGAGAAAATCTGATGGGAGGGGAGAACCAAAGACAGTGGAGCAGTTGGTCTCACGACATTTGTCACTACCAAAGAAGTTCTAATGCCATCTGCTCTTTCCCCTTGTGCTTCTGATCAGAGTTAAGGAGAGGCCCAAGACTAACTCAGCTTGAGGCTCTTCCTTAAAGTCAGTAGTGTACTAGTAACTTTATAGGTGTGCCCTGTAAGTCAGTTTGACAAGCAAAGGGCAGAGGAGGCTCAATGGGAGCCTAAAAGGACAAGGAGGTAGCTATAGCTTAAGCCAAGGGGAAGTGCAGGGGCCTAGTGTTCCGAGAACCCAGGATGACATAGGAAGTTGAAAGGGACAGTAACAGAAGTCCAAAACAGCATAACAAGTGCTGACCGAAGATCTGGAAACCAGGATATGCCAAGCGAAGTGAAAATGTTAAGCACCGAGGGCAGGGCCCCTGGCATGACAGCATGAAAAGGTAGAGATTTCCTTTCCACAAAAAAAATCAAGGGCACACTGGAAAAAATAACTAATAACCATTTTAGGACTCTGAGGACTAATCAAAGGCAAACAATAAATTTTAAAACATTAACTCTTGAGACACTGCTATAGCTACCTAGTGAATAGAGCAAGATTCTTTGGCCTTCTTGCGTAGGACTCCTCCTGTCCCTACCAATATGTTGGAAACTTTGTTTTATCAGGGTGCTACCAGCTGGCCACATGGGGTGGATTCCCTTGAGGAGTAGCAGTGAATCTAGAGCTTTCTTAGCTAAAAACGCCCAACTTGGTAGAAAACAAGAGAGAAAAAAAATAGCAAAAAAAATTAAAAGGGACATTGCAAAAGTGAAAGTCACAGAAGGCCTGAAAAAGCTCTCCACATATTTCTGGCTGCATAGAAAACTAGGCACAGCTGCAGGGGAAACCAGAGAGGGCCCCGTGGAAGGTAAAATCTAAGGCAGATGGAGACCTGCCTGTGACATTGAAGGCACTCCCAAGCTACATGCAGAGTGACTGGCAAAGGAAGAAGCCTTCCAGTCTTAAAGCGTTGGAACACAGGCTCTGCCATAATGGCTGACAGGACACTAAACTATACAGACACAGGGCTAATCAGCATGCAGTGAGGCTAAGAAATAAAACTAATAGCTAAAGAACTGAGCACAAGCATCCAAGCCACTTATTGCAGGAGACACACGTTTCACAGTACAATACCAGGAAAGTCACTTAAAAAAAAAAGGCCTCAGAAAAAATAAATGAGAATCCAGAGTTACTACAATATCTAAAATGTCCTTTTCAACAACAAAAAATTATGGCGCGTGAAGGAAAAGTACAAAAGAACCAATCTATAGAAACTGACACAAAGTAAGGCCAGGCATTAGATTTGGCAAAGATTCAAAAGTGGCCATTATGAATTGGTTCAAAGAGCTCAATTATATTATTCAAATCATTAATGATAAATACGATGACAATGACTCAACAGATAATCACCCACACACAAACAGAAAATTACATACACACACACACACACACACACACACAACAAATGGAAGTTCTAGAATTAAAAATAGATCAAAAGAAATGATCCAATCTGGAGAAGACAGAGGAAAAGAAAGCACTGAAGAAATAGGTCATAGCAGCAGACAGTCTGGTCCCAGGAGCCAAAGCACCAGCAGGCAAAACAAAAAGTAATCAAAACCTGAGATAAGGAATTTCTCAATTACCATCCTTTTAGTCACTTACAAAATAAGAATAAGAGTACCTATGCCCCAGGTTAACATGAAGACAAAATGAATTCAATATTGTAAAGCACTTCCTGGCATACTGCAAACACATAATTGTCAGTTGATATCTTCATCAGCATCAAGACCATCATCATCACCACCATTTCGCTAGGGGAGAAATCATAGCTGGCTGATCCTGGGCCCAAAATTAGCAAGGAAACTTCCCCTATCAAAAGGAAAAGTTCTGGGCTGGGAATTTAGTTCAGTCATTCCAGCATCTCCCTGGCAAATGCAAGGTTCCGGGTTCAATCCCCAGTAACCACATACCACAGTGCTGGGCATGGTCGTTCATGCCTATAATCCCAACACTCAGAAGGCAGAAGCAGGAGGGTTGCTGTGAGTTTGAGGCTTGCCTGGGCTACACAGTGAGCTCAGGGCCAGCCTAAACTACAAAGTGAGATTCTGTCTCAAAAAAAAAAAAAAGGCAAGTTCTTACACATAGATGGGAGTAAAATAAATAAATCATAGCAGCCATTCAATGGAAAGAACATAGTCATCAATTCCTGAGTATGTGTTACCTAAAACAACTACCTTGGAGTTGCTTCACAACTATACAGTTTCTTCCCTCCACATTTTTAATCATATTTATTTCTAAAGTATTTATTCTTCATTAAGATCTTCAGAAGTTTCCACCCAAGCATAAAACTCTAGATACACACAAAGATATAGATATATACTTATATGTATAACTAGATCTGGAAATAACTTTAATTTTTGCATGGTATTAGACTTGCTCCAATATGTATGGATGCTAGGGATGGAAAACCCATAATTAGACTGCAGCTTTGAATCACTTATCAGAAAGAAGAGTTGACAAAACATGACACAGATTTTGCTCAGACAAAGTAATGGGCAAGCCAGTTACTCTGACTTGAGGGGAATTACAAAAGTTAGCCTGAAGAGATTCCACTCCCCACCAACATTGTTGTCTACTTCACTTTCTTTTCGTTTTAATACTCACTCTGTTTTTGGAACAGCTTTTCTTAGCCAGAAGAAATCAGACTGTGCTAAATACTTCCGGGTTTGCAGGACATTGCCAAAGTAGTCCGACTCTGAAAATTTGACCTGAATAAAACAGACATCATTGTCCTAAGTGAAGACAAGAGATGGCTCTAAAAACAGACTTCACCACATGAAGGAGCAACCAGCAGGAAAACTGTGGCTTTCACAGCATCTCTCAGACATTACTGGTTAACCCAGGATCCACGAAGCCATGAAATTTAATCTCACTGATTTTCTTTGAACATAAAAACTTCAAAAATCAATACAACCATTTCTGGATCACAGTAAAAAAAAATAGTAATAACTAAGAGAAGATCCAGTCATTTATGATGTGTTCCATTTACCTGATAATTGAAAAATCCACTTTAACCTTTATAGAACTTATTACCATAGGCTTAAAACTTCTTGGCTCACGAGTTCTTGATTTCTCTAAAATGTGTACTTTACTTATTTGTCATAAGAGATTCTTCTAATAATATTCAGTTTAGTCAACTGAAACCTCATTTGGCTTATAGATGATGATTTAGTCAAATGTTAAAACCCAATTTACTGTAATTGGCATTTGTTCATAATAGAAAAAAAGAAAGTAAATCAGAGATCTATTTTCCATCCTAAGCACAATGGAGTCACCAGAATAATTTAATTATTACCAGAGTTTCCTCTATTAACACAAAGAGGCTCTGGTTGCTAAAAATTAATGAAATTACAGGAGCAAATCATAGATTACAGCTTGCATGGGAATACAGGAAGCTGATAGCTCATAACAATATTGTTTATTATTATAGGGAAACAGATATAATTGATTACTGAGTTCCTTTTCTTTTTTGAGAATGGCAAACAATTTCAGTCCTATTACATTCCATCTACAGAAGTAGCAATAACTAAGCAAAATATTGTAATAATATGTACACCATAGTAAAAGCATCAGTACATAACCTCTAATGCTTTTATTCTAAAATATAGTGCTGTCACAGAATTTTAAAAATAAATATATAACTGTGACAAATAAGAAAAACACAATTGGATAAGTGAATTACCAGGAGTAGTTAAATTCTTATTACGTATAATTTTTGGTAACTACACCACGGGTCTTTTAAAAGTAAACACTGCAATATAAGAAATGCATGCATCCCATGACTCCCACAGACATCGCACTACAGATATGAATGTATATGATTTGACAGTTGTAGATTTGACAGGTCATCTATTTGTTGGCCAGTGTCTGGCTTACATTTATCTCTATCCTAAGATAGAATGGGTACTTGTGTCTATGGAGATATTTTTTTTAATGAATCATCTTAACATCTTTCTACAAGACCAGGCCAAAATATAAAGGAAAGTGTAAAACAACGGAAGGCACATGGAGAAAGGAAGGAATTAAAATATTGATTCCTGGCACAGTCAGTGTTCTTCCTTGGCCAACAAATTATAAAGATATGACTTTAAATTGTCCTTTCCTCAAATTGCTTGGGTAAGAGAGAAAGCTGATAAATAAATCACAGCATAGTCACATAATGGACAACAATAGAGTTTAAATGAATGTTCTGTATGCATGAACATGAAACAATTTTGAAAACAAAGTAAATAAGGCAAGTGGTATGTATGAAAGGGTTTAAAGTTTTAAAACATGCAAAACAATACTATATATTAATTATGTATACATACTCATGGAGCAAAGGTACAAAGAAATGTGTGGGAACAATGGATCTGAACTCAAAATACTGTTTACATCCAAGAAAGGAGACAGACATGGCAGAAAGAGATCGGATCAAGGAAAGCTACACACTGAACTGAAAACACATCCCTTTTATTTATTTAAAATATGTGTGTATTCTGGGCATGGCAGTCCTCAACTACATGGTGGTCCCCAACTATAGTCTCAACTACTTGAAAAGCTGAGCCTTAAAGATCACTTGACCCCAAGAGTTTTAGACCAGTCTGAGCAACATAAAAAGATCCTATCTCTAAAATAATAATAATAAATGTGTATATACACATACCAAACCAACTCAATAACATTTGTTGAAAACAGAGGTAAAGAAATATAATTTTACATACTGTTCCTATGCTACAGATGTTTCATAATAAAAAAACCTTACTAGTGATTGTATTTTAAGATGAAGGTTATCACGTAGCCTCAGAAAAAAAGAGAAAGCGTTTTAGTTTGGAAAGCAAACTTTACTAGCAATTCTAAGGCATCCTGCATTGCTTCGTTAAAAGATGTGTCCATTGCTCAACCCTGAGCTTTTTTATTAGCTTTAGTTCCCCAGACACTTTTGCTAGGACCTTCAGAATATGACTACAACTGATAGGAAATTCAGATGTTGGATTCAGCGCACTGTCTGGGAAATTCTTCCAAAGGAATTTCCTTCAAAATATTTATCATTTTTATGTAATGTCAGTCAAATCAGTTTTTACTTTTAGAAAGGTTTGCTAATTCTTGGTTTCCATTATCATCTGAAAAAATAAAATTTGACATTTAAATTGGTAGACAGACATTAAACCTTATCCCAAGACCTCCTATGAAGAGGAGTTCCAAGTCTACATATCATAAATAATAATGGTACACTAGACCTATAAAAATAACCATAGGAGGATAAAACTCAAAGGTAGCAAGTTACAACTTGCCCTAGCTTTTATGTTTTAAAGGACAATTCTGATACTGTTAATTATTAAGATGAGAAGTTGTTATGCCTTAGACTGGTTTCACTGATTTATTCCATTTATTTAAAAGAAATCATAAGTAATGGAGGACAAATAACACTTTTTCTTCTAAGACAGGTTAAGTGTTTGGAGGTAAGAAAGGGTTAATTATTGCTATTCTGAGATGATAAGACAGACAGAAACCAGGGCTAATGAGGTTATGAACTAGGTAAAGCCTCAATATCCCTAACTGGGCTCCTACCTTAATGTAACTTACATTGGCCCAGGAAGAAACAGATCCAACAGGAAGAGTAAAAGGAAGGCTACTGTAAGAACTGGGGATTGGAATAGAAGCAATAAGTACATAAATGGTGATATGCCTTACTTGATGAAATACTACATAATTATTAAAAAGAACAGTAAAAAGTACACAGAAGATGGAACAAAACAGTATTTTAACTGCAAATATTAACATTAATTATATCTAAATATCTATTACAGCTATACAGAACTAAAGAAAAACAACACACTCTTTGGTAAGTATATACTATTATATTCAAGCACCAGTATCATGGGTGCTTTTTCTTTTTCACTATTTTTCAAAATGTGTACCTTGTGGTAATACTTTGATGATTCGAAGGTTTCTAAACGCCTTCATAAGGTGAAAAAAAGAGACAATAACAAAAATGAATATCCATAAATATTTTAAAACTACTTGTGATCTCAAAAATTATTAAACTCTACAAGGGACAATCATAAGCTCAGAGGCCTCTTGACCTTTCAGTTACTGGGAAAAAACTAGGTCCAGTTGATAATGACCTTCAATGAGTTCCATCTCTTGACCTTTCAATTGACTGACCTTTGGGGAAGTAATTGTGGCTATCAAACCATTTCATAAGAACAGCTGTCCAGATGATAAAATTCATTGGAACCTGAATTTCTGTTCTTGGAAATCCTATCCTGCATGCCAAGCACAAGATGCCACAGAAGAAGTGGGAAAAGAAAGTTATCAGGGCCCCCCAAAGGTGAGGTACATATAATAATGGCACAACAAAGAAATATGTTCACCTTCCATCTCTGCAGAGAGGAAGGATGTGTCTATGAGGTGCTATTGTGCCATTGGAAGCATAGATTCTAACTTACTGTCATTTAACTCAAATCCATTTAAACACACTCTGAGATATATGTAAACAGCTATCAGAAAGATTGTATGTTAGGCACCCAAAGAATTTTCTAAATGCATAATGAATCCAGATTATGTATCTATTTTTATTGATTTAAACAACAAAGCAATAGGCAATATTGTTGTGTTTAGATGTCTTTGTTCCTAACAATGTATGTACACATGCACATGCACACACACAAGGATACCCAAGCAGTAGTTTGCCATACTAATAAATGGGTCACCACTGTGAGCACCCCTCGTGATTGTAGAGGCCAAAGGTAACTTGTATTAATCTTATGATGTCTACATAAGTTTACTATTAAAGTATTTATTCCTGAAGTAGGTGTGCATTTTTTGGGTGGATTCTGTATACACTGGGGTGAATCCATATACATGGGATAAGACAGAAGATGGAATTCCCCCAAGCAGCTACATGTAGGTAACTGAGAGACCACCATTCAGTCATGTCTCCACTCCATGCTGGGGAAGGGTGTAGGTAGCCTCTGTACCCCAGCCGGTGGAACACTCTGGAAGGTTAGCATACAGGAGTTAAGGAGGCCTGGTTAGGAAGTTGGTGGTCCCAGGACACCTTATTTCCAGTGCTACTCTTCAGTACTGTGGTGACAGGTGGTCTTGAGAGAGGTGAGGGCAATAACTTTTGGGGGGGTTATCAAAGAATACAGAATTTGCCAGGCGTGGTGGCTCACACCTGTAATCCCAGCACTTGGGAGGCAGAGGCAGGAGGATTGCTGAGTTCGAGGCTTGCCTGGGTTACATAGTGAGCTCAGAGCCAGCCTGAACTACAAAGCGAGACCCTGTCTCAAAAAAAAAAAAAAAGAGTACAGAATTATTTTACCATTTTAACAACTTCCTTTTCTGGAAAGGAAATCCAAATATCAACACATTCTTACATAGCTGCCCTTTCCATCACTTATATATGTATCGCTCTCTCTCTCACACATACACACACACATACACACACACACACACACACACAGAGTTCCACTGGCTGACCAATGTTAATCTCAGAGAATAAAAGTGCGGGTTCACTGCCTGTCTATCTATCTGTTCATCCATGCATTTATGTGTATGGATAGATGATGATGATGATGATGATGATGATGATGATGATGATGATGATAGATAGACAGATAGATATAGATATAGATAGATAGATAGATAGATAGATAGATAGATAGATAGATATAGATATAGACCAGAAACATTATTCTCTAAAAAGATTACTTGTTTCCAATCCTAAATAAATGGGGGCCAGTTATGATTCTGACTTTAACCCCTATTGCAATTTTTCACTGGCTTTCACAAGAACTTATGAAGTGCCTAACTATGCAGTTATCCACCTACAGTCACTCAGCTACATGCTACCCTTTCCCTCTGTTTGGTAATGCTGGAGGATGGCAATCTGAAAGGTCTTATTTCCTGGCCCTCTTTCTTAATTGGCCTCCACTGAAGGCACTGGGGAAATCAGGTAATGCCAAAAGGCAAAAATATGCTGTGTTGCTCCCCTCTCCATCTTTCTGCACTCCCCACCTCCTCATGGAAGAAGCTGCAGCTCTTCCTGCTCTCCTTCTAAGTGACAGTACTAGTACAGCCTCCTCTCCATGCTCTTAGGCCAGGGGGAACAGCTGCCTCCTGAATTTACTAATCGCTGGTTTACTATACCTTCCTTGTTTTTGCCTTCCAACCTATTTCCTGTTTGAAATGTCTAATGTACTTTCTGCCTTCCCAGCTGATACAGGAGCCCTCTCAAAATTGGTATAGGCTCACTCTTGTACCTATTTCCATTACAGATCAGTGAAACAGAGTAAAGCTTTATGAGGAAAATTTGAAGAGACTGCTTCTGGCCATTTTAGGATAAGTTTTACTGGGTATTGATATGGGTTCAAATAAAGGAACCTCCTTTCTTCTTGTTCTTTCGTGTACATGGTACTAAGAACATAATCTAGAGCCTTCACAATAAGCTACGTCCCCAACACTTTTTTTTTTTTGAGACAAAGTCTTGCCAAGTCACTAAGCTGCCGAGGCTGAGTTCAAACTTGTGAGTCTACTGCCTCATCTGTCAGAGTGCTGGAATTATAGGTGTGTGCCACTTCCTGCTCTACTTGGTATTTTCAGACTATAAGAGGATTATTGTTCAGAAGTGCTTCATGGAATATCTCAATTTACTTTATCAACCTTAAAGGGAAAAAAAATTCTGATTCTGTTTCACATGTGCGTCTCAACTTTTTCTTTTGCTCTCATCTCTATATGAGCCCAACTCTATTTTACAAGCTTTCTTCTGGACTTTAGTCTGATTCATCACTTAATCTCTCTCCTATTTTGTATTTGTGCCTGGTGAATCTTATTACACATCCGTCAAAAGTAGCAAGCTGCCTTCAAGAGTCTCTCGTGCCCAGGACCTGTATAACCAGAACTTTCTCATAGGTCCTGTCATAGTCCTTATCTGTGTCCTCCTCCACAGTCCCATTTTGTCCCAGTAATACTTTAGACCTCTTGCTATTAACCTTGGTGACACTATTATAATCTGTCCCATCATTCTTTCCCCTATTTTCAAGTTAAGTCTTATTCATTTTTCTCTACCAGTTTCTGAATACAAATGCATTGTTACTTTAGATTTTTGGATTTTGCTCACCACTGGTTTTATAAACTGTTAGAAACTCTTGAATGCAACTGTGTCTGTCTTGGCAATGAGTCAGACAAGAGCCATTGCTTTGCAAAAGTGCTTTAAAACCTTCGTGTCTAATGGCATCAGTTCAGGCCTTGGAAAAATGAAGAAGCATATCCAACAATGCATCTTGTTTGGCATCTGGTTTCCTTTCATAAAAGATACTATATTCAGTGAGTTCTTAAATCTGGGGCTCTCGGCTCAGACAGCCAGAGACTGCCAGCAAAAGTTGATCAACTAGATATGAGGGAGCACTGAATGCTGCCTAAATTGATTAAAGCTTGGGACTATTCCATCTGTTGGGCTTTTTAAATCAATTTGAAGATCCTGGAAACTGTGCATGTTAATTCATGGTGACTTTTCCAAACCAAAATAATCCACTATGATAAATACAAATTGAAGATGTCATAGCTAGCATTTATATTTGTGCTTGTGTGCCACTGCCAGCTTTAAACACATTAAATGTTTTTTATGCTCATAACAACTGTATTTATATGGGGAGACTATTACCACCTCCATCTTCAGATGAGGAAACTGAAGCACAGAGAAGATATGTAACTTATACCAAATCCCACAGCTTGTAAGTGGCAGACTGGGTATTTCACTTTTGGTATTCTGACTCTCAGGTGTATGCTCATAACCATTAATCCAAACTCCCTGTCAAACTTCCTCTTCTCCATCTGGACTCAGAATATTTATCAATCACATGGAATTACCCAGGTTCTCCTTCTAAGGTAATTTGTTCCCTGGTAATGTTCTTCTTAGTGACAACAGTTCTCATATTTATCCACAAGGCTAGCACTTATAGGGAGCCTTCTGTGTGCCTGACAGGGTGCTTAGGCACTTTTATGGTCATATAATATCATCTCACCTTCCCAACAATATTAAGAATTGGATATTGTCTCCTGTGTCCAGTTAACCCAAGGGAAGCTGACTGAAGTTAAGTAACCTGCATAGGATCAAACAATGAGGAAGTACAAGAGGCAGAATTTAAACCCAAGCCTATGACTCCAGAGCCTATGCTCTTAACTACTTGACAATATAGCCTCCATCAGCTGTTCTTCCTATCAGTTCTAGAAAAGCAGATCCCACCACATCTCTAATGGATGCCTCTGTTTCTCCAGCACAACTGCCTGAGGAAGCCCTTTGAGAAAGCTTTCATAACTCTAATCAGAGATTCCAGAGCTGAGCTCTTAGTCCTGACTCTGATCCTCTGTGTGGTACTGAGGAGATCACCAAGCTTCTTTGAGTTTCTGCACCCTTTTCTGCAAAATGGGCATAGACACAGCTACTTCCTGATACGGCTGTTCAAATTAGAAGATAATGAACACCAACATATTAACCATGTCAGTATCTTTAGTTATCATAATAATCATGGGCATTTCAGCATCATCAAGCAGTATATAAGGTAGGCTGTCTGAGCCTTCAGATACTGAGAAGCACCTTCTTCCAGAGCACCTAAGATACTGAGAAGCACCTTCTTCCAGAGCACCTAAATCAGTACTTTAGGAGGCTGTACCTTGGACCCTAGCAGAGCAAGTTTTCAATGAGAGCTTGCTCTCTCTCACTTTCAGATGGTCTTGTATAATTCTGATGCTCATCCACAAAGCCAGGATGCTTACAGATAGGCCACTTGTTGAATGACAATTTCAAGAAACAGCTATACCTCAGAAGCAAAGTTATTTAAAGAATTTCAAGACACTACTTTTTCAAGAAAGCTCAGTAAATGGTAAAAGCAAGGTTTTTTGTGAGGAAGAAAAATTCTGTACCAGAACTGTTTATAGGAAAGAAAATAATAGTGGTTATGAGTAAGTAGAAAGGCCTATAATGAATATATCTACTATAAAATATGCATCCAAAATATTATAATAAAAAAGAGTTATTACTGCCTCTCATCAGTAACTTACTGAAAATATAGTCTAACTCGTAATAAATTGTTGAGTCATATGTATATGCACTTAATTTGCCAAAACACCCATAAAATTTAATGAGGTTAACTCCCAGGAGGCAGATTTATTACTATTCACTTAACATGAATGAAGCAAATAAAAATATTTAACAACAAACATGAAGCATTCACCATTAGAACAGATCCATTAATTGTAAAATACTCAATTTGCTTAATTCTTTCCTTTATGATCAAATTAGGCCAAGTCCAAATCCATTTGCTTTACAGTGCCCACCCAACTATGCATTCTTCCTGACACTTCCTTAATTTGGAATCTGCTCTAAATCTTGTGATATGGCTGGCATAGTTAAGCTCAGATCTAGCCAAGAAATAAATCAAAAGTTGGTACTTTTTGGGATCACCAGGTTTAATTGCTTGGACTTGAGTTAGTTAAAAGGCACAAGGCCAATAAAACTTGCCAGAAAAAAATACAGTAAATTTAGCACTTACTGCCTTGAGGTCTTCATTAACATGAGTATCATTCATTATAAAATCAGGATAGCCAACTTTTGCCAAAACAGCTCTTGCCTATAAAAAGGAAAAAGAAAAATGATGTCAGCGTTTTGGCACTTAAGTCATTAATAATCACAGGGTATAGGAATGCAATCTTCATTTGAAAACTCCATTTACTGAATATCTACTATATGCCCATTTTGTGAAGGACAAAAACCAACAGCAACAATTACAAAAGTTAGCCCCTGTCCTCAATATATTAAAAATGTAGTGAACATACCATAAATCTGTTGCAAAAATAAAGAAACTTATAATATTGTTATTGGAGTCCAGAGCAGAGAACATTTCCTTAAGGGAAAAGGTAATTTTAGAGAATAGAGTCTCAAACTGCCAAGCTGAAAACAACATTCCAGAAAAGAAAACAACAAACAGACAGAGAGGAAACAAATACGTGTGAACCATGCATCTGATAAAGAATTTATTTCTAAAATATGTGACACTTGAACAACTCAGTACTAAATATATATAGTTGTATATATAGTTAACTAGATCCAAAAATGAGAAAAGGAACTGAAAAGGTATTTCTTAGGATGTGGCATATGTGTCCCACAGGCATATGAGAAAAGTTTTAATATTATTAATCATTAGGGAAACACCAGTGAAAACCACAATGAGATATCACCTTACTCAGCAAGAATGCTGATTATCACAAAGAGCTTGTAAGTGTTTGTGAGGATGTGGAAAAAAGAGAACGTTTGCACACTGGTGGTGGGAGAGTAAATCAATACAATCACTCTGGAAAACAGTATGGAGGCTAGTCAAAAAATTAAAAATAGGACTACAATTATTTCCAGCAATCCCACTTCTGGTCATATACATGAAAATGATGAAACCAATCTGTGAAAGGGACACCTGCACTCCCATGTTCATTGTAGCACTGTTAAGAGACAGCACATGGAATCAACTTATAAATGTATAGGTTGCCCATTAACTAATAAATGTCAAAAGAAATTGTGGTAATATACACAATGGAATACTACTCAACTATTAAAAATCTTCCATTGAGGCTGGGCGTGGTGGCTCACGCCTGTAATTCCAGCACTCGGGAGGCAGAGACAGGAGGATTGCTGAGTTCGAGGCTTGCCTGGGCTACATAGTGAGCTCAGGGCCAGCCCGAACTACAAAGCGAGACCCTGCCTCAAAAAAAAAAAAATCTTCCATTGAGACAACATGGATAGAGAAGTACAGATCACTGTGTTAAGTAGCACAGCCAAGAACAGAATGACAAACTGTATGTCTCACTAATATGTGATATTTTTAAAAATCCAACTCAGAAGCAGAAAGTAGAATGACAGTTTCCAAGGGCTGTGGGTTAGACCTGGGATGATATATGTCAAATGATGCAGACTTTCAGTCACACAAGAAGATCTGATGTATGTTATGGTGACTAAAGTTGATAGTAATGTACTGTATCCTTGGAAGTTGCTAAGAGAGATTGCAAATGTTCTTATCACAAAAAACAATAAATATGTGAGGTAATGCACATACTACTTAGACTGCTTTAGTCATTCTACAATGTATAAACATATCCAAACATCTTAGTTTATACCATAAATATATAAAACATTTTATCTGACAATTTAAATGAATAAATGTGGGAAAGACAAGAACAGAGGAACCACATGGATCACGGGCATCCCTGAATGCCATGCTAATGAGTCTAAATTTCATTTTCTAGCTAAGAAAGGGCTAAATATTTTTAGCAAGAGAGTAAAAAGACATGAGTCATGCTTCAGAAATATTAACCATGCAACACTGTCAACAATAGCCAGGATGCCAGAAAGATTGAAGGCAGAGGGTCCAGAATAATTTAAGATACGTCATAACATCATAACCATCATTTTGATAGACAAAGATACTAATTATCCTCTGTATTCTGTAGTACACAGGAAATGGATAAAGGAAAAAAGTTACCACAGACATATGTAAGACGGCCTGGGAGCAGAGACTGGCAAACTCCAACCCAAGGTCAAATCCAACCCTTTCCTCTCCCTTTTATGGGTGAAGTTTTACTGGAACATAGTCATACTTATATACCTATTGTCTATAGTGGCTTTTTTGCTACAACTGCAGAACTGAGTAATGGGAACAGAAACCCTTTGGCCCACAAGGCCTCAAATACTTTCTGTAGGCCTTTAAGAAGTGTTTCTTTGAGGCGCAATCAAAAACACAGTGAATGTTGCTGTCGAGTGCCATCCAATAGAAAAGTAAGCTTGTTGGAAGAGTACCTGTGTATCTGTCACTGTATCTGACACTGGGTGAGGCAAACATGATAACGCAACTAAACACACTTATGAAAGAGAATGATTAGAAATGCTTCAGAAGGTGGCAAAAATGATGGGATACGTGTATTCAAAGCAAGGGGAACTATTTTGGGGAAGATTATTGGCAATGTAACATTCAGTGTAATAAACTTTTAAATAACCCCATCTTATATAATTTACACTTCCAACTTATTTGCAGGATTAGACTAGTTCTGAGATGTTCCCTAAATTCACACACCCATACACACCCCTTACACCACATTTTCTTGCTTCTCCCATCCTTAGATGGTCTTTCTGGGGAGGATTTCATTTATAAATCACTTGCATACAAATCCTAATCTCCAGATTGGCTTCTAAATAACCCAGCATAAGAAACAGGCAATCTCAAACTTATTATATTTCAGCAAAGCAACAATGCAAAATCAGCAACCTTTGTGCCTTGCTTTTGGTAACAAGTTTTTTTCTTTTAGTCCTTTTCAATTTTCCTCACTCAGAAATAAATAGAATAAGATGGTACATTTTCCTTATCTTCCTTGAGATAATTCAAATATTAAATATCAGCAGAACCCTGCAACTCAAGACTCAGAGAGGATTTTACAAGTGCCGTAGGACACAATTGTAATGGGCTTTGCTGTTCCAGAGGCTCAAATGTAGCACAGAGAAAATTCTGCTTTTAAAATCCCATGAGTTGCACACACTAAAAGCCTGATGTGACCCAAATAGCAGACAACTAGAGGTCAAAATTCCCTCCAATACAAAACAATATGTCATATATCTATAGGTTTCCTTGTTCTGAAACTGTTATTTTCTTCATTGTATTTCACGTACCACTGTATTTTAGTAGCTCACCACAATCATATATATATATATATATATATATATATATATATATATATATATATATATATATATATATATATATATATATATATATATATATATATATATATATATAAAACTAACACAAATAAAGAGCTCCAGACTGTTCTCTGCACTCCATCCCATCCCCCAGATAAGAAATAAACAAGCTGTGTCATCTGCCATCGTTTCCTGAACACTGGCCTTTCCAGAGCATGCTGGAGAATTGTGTATTGTTTTACAAACCTCGGACCTCCACTGCACTGTGGAGTCTCAAAGAATATATTACCCTCTGCACTCTATATGGAGATTATTGAATGCTTCATTATTTATTCAGCATCACCATGAGTTGAACAGAATTAGAACAGATATGCAAAGAATCCTTATTTGCCTCCCAAGAACACATAGTTAAAATAAGATAATAATAGTAATAGCAACATTGCCAAAATCTGAATAGACTGCTCTTCTTCCAATTGTATACTTACACCTCTATTCAGAATCAAACGCTCTTTCGGCAAGAGTTTGCTGTCAATTCCACACCATCCCAGCTGGCCTATTCTACATCTTTCTCTGAGAAGCTTCAGAATCATACTTCTCAAGCTGTATGAGAAATTGTTCAAGGTTAGGCTCCCAGTGGGAAGCAAGCCTCCACCCCTGGAAAGGTAGAAGAGGACTAAGCATCATCTACTCACTGCTGGTCGATATGGGCAGCCACACGGGCATCCACGGGAGGAGAAACAATGCTTGGCCAGCAACCTCCAGACATTCCTCTGGGAAGATGCCCTCAGTGTGCAGGCAGCAGACATCATGAGCCGACTCTGCCTTTCGCTTCCCAGCCCTGCAGTGGTTGATGTCCCACCAAATCACTGGGCCAAACATCTTTCTGCTTGATATACATAAAAAGATACCTGTTTTCCCATAAGAACCCTAATGCAAATAGTCATCACATCGCTTCTTAACTTTTTCAGAATAGGAGAGGTGAAGCACGTCTAGTCAGTGGCTTGCTGAAGGACTATTAGTGAGGCGGTACTGAAATCAATTATCCTATTGGCTACCTGGACAAGAAAGAGTGGCAGGTTGCACTGCAAATATTGAGAGAACAGTGGTACTAATATTTAACTGACTGCATGTTATATCCTACAGGGAACACTTTCTAGACTATTCAAGGGATCATAATCAGTGTCTACACTTCTATCCCTTATTCCTGCAGATACCTGGAGAGGAGCTGTACTTGACAATAGGACATTCTTTCTCAGTGGATGAAGCTCAAGCACCTACTCATCTTTACTACCTCTGTGGCATCATGCAAACTCTGCCTAGTGTCTACCTGATATATATCATTTCTTTCTTCTCTTACAATCAGAACCCCAATTCTGCTGAGAATGAAAATGGATCCATCAAGAAACAGCCATAACACCAGCTTCATTTATAGCTGAGTTTGCCTGTGCCATAAGATTTTGGCCAATGACATAATTAAAACCCTTTACTTCCAAGGCTCCAGTTTAAAAGAGGATAGAACCAGCTGGCATGTGTTTTCTGCATTTAGTCAAGGATTTTCAACCTCAGCACTCTAGATTTTTTTTTTTTGGTGAGATAATTATTGTTGTGGGGAGTTGACCTGTGGACTAAAGGGAAGTTAGCAAATTTTTGGTTTCCACTCACTAGATTTCACTAGCAAGCTCCTCCCACAGGCTTGACAACCACAAGCATCCCCTGAGGCCAAAACCACTTCCCAATTGTGACCCGTTGCTTTAACTTTTCCTCCTGCTCTTTGGTATCCTGACACAATGACAGAGGTAGAGCAACTAAGGCAACAGACATGATGAGAAAATCTACATGGTAAACATGGCAGGATGGAAAACTGATGGCATCTGACAGCTAATCCATCAGCTGTCACTTCAGCCTCCAACAAATCTGTAATAAAATATGAGTGACTAATAACAATCTAATGCATTAACCATGAGAAATATCTGTATTTAAAATACCTCGAAGTTTCTGGCATATCAGGCCTGGACTATCTCTCTTCTCCCCCATGACATGGGGAAAATAAAGTCCATAGTTGTTTAAGGCCTTGTTATGGTTTAGATATAGAAGGTCTCTCAAAAGCCTCCTGTGCTCAGAGATGGGGCTTGGCCAGCTGACTGCACGGTGGGGCTATAACGTACCCCCGGAGTACAGCACTGCCTGTGCTGTAGTAGTAGCGCCTGATCACAAGGGCCCGGTCGCAGTGGTCCTGCCCTAGGAGGTCCTGTCTCGCTCCCTGGCTCCTCCCCTTCTCTCTCTCTCTGCTGCCTTGCTGCCATAACATGAGCAAATTGGTTTCCTCAGAGCCTTCTCTCACACCATTTCTGTCTTGGAACCAGCCAGCTAGGGACTAAATCCTCTAAAACATGAGATAAAGCACTCCTCCTTGCAGTTGTAGGTGCCCACTATCGGGTTCCACTGCTAAGAAAATTACTAAGTCAAGCATTATGTGTTATGTTTGCCATCAGCTATGGTCAGCTGTAACCCTTACTCTGCTTTTTACCAGATACAGTTTTGGGGAGAGAAAAATTAACACCTATTTATAGTATTATCTACAAGAGTTAGATGGCATTGCATGTAAAGTGCTTCTTTACATGTAAAGTAAAGTGCTGTGTAAAGCACTAGCACTTTAGTGCTTTACACAGTAAAGTGTTATGTAAAGTGCACAAGCCTTGGTCTAGAGTACCAGGAAGAAGATTGGTAAAAGATTCCCCTTTCTGGGCCAGAGATTTAGCTCAGTGTTTCCAGTGCCTGCCTCTCAAGCACAATGGTCCTGAGTTCGATCCCCAGTAACCACATACAATGCTGGGCATAGTGACTCACACCCACCATCAATCACTACCACATATCACATACCACAGTGCAGGGTGTGGTGGCTCATGCCTGTAATCCCAGCACTCGGGAAGTAGAGGCAGGAGGATTGCTGAGTTCCAGGCTTGCCTGGGCTACATAGTGAGCTCAGGGCCAGCCTGAACTACAAAGCAAGATCCTGTCTAAAAAAAAAAAAAAAAAAAAAAAAAAAGAGTCCCCTTTCTAAGCAGGAGCCAGAAAAAATCCAGGCCATTCATATCTCTTAAAAGGTTGGAGAAGTCTTTTGAGGGTCACTCTATGTAGACCTCTGAAGACAGACACAAGAAACCCTAAGAAATCTAATTCTAGAAAAGATCAAAGAATAAAGCTATCTTAGGGCTGAGGATATGGTCCCTTGGGTTTGATCCCCAGCACTACCAATAAAATACAGTTTCCTATGAGTTCAAAAGAGCTGGAGAAACCAAACTATGTCAGCCCCAAGTTAAGACGGGCAGACTAACTGGCTGATGTTAGCATTCACTAGCTTGATTTCTGTTTTCTCCTCCTTTCTCTCTGGTATCTGTTCTTCCCAACACCTGGCTGACCCTAGCATTCATACCACTTGCTCTCCTGTGAGACCCAAATCAACTCTTCCTCGCCAGTCCACTATGCTTCAGAGTCATCTCCTTCCCTCTTCATCCATCAAAAATATTATTACTTCAAAACAGCTAATCCATCAGCTGTCACTGGAGCCTCAAACTAATTCATAATAAAATGTGAGTGACTAATAGCAATCTAATGCATTAACCCTGAGAGATAGCTGTATTTAAAAGTGTAGTTCATGGGCTGGAGATTTAGCTCCATGGTTCCAGCACCTGCCTAGCAAGTGCGAGGTCCCTGGTTCGATCCCCAGTAACCACATACAACAATGCCATGAGCAATCAGTACCGCATACCACAAAGCTGGGCATGGTGGCTCACTCGGGAAGCAAAGGCAGGAGGATTGCTGAGTTTGAGGCTTGCCTGGGCTACATAGTGAGCTCAGGGCCAGCCTGAACTACAAAGCGAGACCCTGTCTCAAAAAAAAAAAAGTGTAGTTCATTCTCCAAAGAGATAAATTCAATTGTAAGAGTGATTTCTATAGCTGAGAGACATTGTCTTTCTGATACTAATTAAATTAGGCCAGTAACCCCTTCCACTTAATCACTATTGTCTTGGCCATATGGAAGAAAATGCCAAGCCCACAGCAAGTAACCAATGCTCAATAAGTATTAACTCATATAAAGTGATTTAGTTGAGAAACCACACTGACCAATGTCATCAACAGTAGAAGAAAACATAAAACATTATATTTTATATTTAAATAGAAAAAAGCTAACAAATAATCAAGAATATCATTCAGTGGTATTCACATCAAGGCACATTCCCATATTAACTGATCTGACTACAAAAGAAAAAGAAGAGAGAAACTTTCTGAGAACTAAAAAAAAAAAAAAAAAAAAAAAAGCTTTTGGAAAACAGAACAAGGCATAAAATCCATTGCAGGGAGCCAGAGATTTAGCTCAGTGGTTCCAGCACCTGCCTTGCAAGCTCAAGGCCCTGAGTTCGATCCCAGTAACCACATACAATGCTGGGCGTGGTGATTCACGCCCACCAGCAATCAATACCACATACCACAGTACCAGGCGTGGTGTCTCATGCCTGTAATCCCAGAACTTGGGAGGCAGAGACAGGAGGATTGCTGAGTTCAAGGTTTACTTGGGCTACCTAGTGAGCTCAGGGCCAGCCTGAACTACAAAGCGAGACCCTGTCTCAAAAAAAAAAAAAATCCATTGTAATTAATTCTTGACAAATAAAAAATTTTAATATGTAGTATTTCCATTTTTATCTGCAGTTTCACTTTATGTGTTTTCAGCTACGTGTAGTCGACTGTGGTCCAAAACTATTAAGTGGAAAATTCCAAAGATAATTCATGTCTCAAACTGCACATCATTCTAAGTAGTGTGATTACATTTTGTAGTGTCATGCTCTGTCCTGACAAGGATATGATCACCTCTTTGACCCACATATCCATTCTGTATATGTGGTAGCACAGTTCACAAATTCCTTTCATGATTTTGGAATTAAGTGCGTGAACCAAGGTATCACTGTATTACCCACCTCATGTATATAGTACAGAAGGTATTTTGAGATTACATCCACATAACTTTTGTTACAGTACATTACTGTAATTCCTCCAACTTATAAGCAGTTATTGTTTACCTCTTCTGTGCTAATTTATAAAGCATGATTTATCATCAATATGCATGTATAGAAAAATACATCACATTATCCACTAGTATTTGTCTTCTCAGGTTTCCACTAGGAGGGTTGTTGGAGTATACACCCCATAGACATGGATATAGGGGAACTACTATGAGCTACCTTGACATATCAAAAGTACTTATTGAGTATGTACTATTGGCTCAGGGCTCTCCTTGATATGAAATAAACAAAAATAAGCATTTATGGCTCATGCCTCATTGCATGGTAGCCCTATGACAACTTGCCATTATTACGAATATAAGGTATTAGTAGTGCCTCAATTTTCTGAATCTCTGTGTTCCTCAGTTTGCATGTCTGCAAAATGTGGATACATTTACCTATAATAGCAATAAGGTGAATTACAGAGTTGAAAGAAGTATCTGAGTAATAAAGGAAATAGGAAGATAAACCTAGATCGGGGGCCAGCTAACTTTTCTGGAAAAGGCAAGATAGTAAATCTTTTAGGCTCTATGGGCCATACAGTGTTTCACACAACTACTCATTGCTGTCATTTGTTATTGTACCTGGGAACACAGGGACAATGCAGAATAACATCCAAGAAGATGGCTCTGGTTATGTTCCAATAAAGCTACATTTATGAATATTGAAATTCTGATCGCAAACAACTCTTGCATATTATGGTACATTCTTCTTTGATTTTTAAAACCATTTAAAAATGTAAAATCTGTTTGTAGCTGGTTGACCACAAGAGAACAAGCAGTACGTCAAATATGGCCCAAGGGCCATGGCTTACTAGGTCAAGATAGATGAGTCCCTGTGATTAGACGGTTCATTGACCTCCCTCAGTTTAGGACCTAGTACACAGTCAGTGCTTTACAATGCTTGCTGAACTGATGTGTGCTCATAGTGGGATCCAAGCACGTATGTGTGGATGTGAGTACATGGCTTAGTCCTAAGTATGTTATTTGGTTTAGTTTTGCTCTATCATGTGCAAACAACACATTTTAGTTGCTTGGGCATTTACTCCTTACCCTGAAGTCTTACAGATAGGGTTTTAAAAATTATAGGTAATTTCTGTGGAGACAGCAGGAAGTTCATAAAGTGAAGATTATTCCTTTAAGAGAGTGACCATGGTTATCAAATGAACTCAGAAAACCAAGAAACATTAAAACTTACTACAAGTGTGATTTAAATTCTCACATCACCTCCTCCTCCCCAGAATTTTCCACACTACAACTTGATAATGCTGGGGAAGAACAGAACTAAATATAACTCTGCTTTATTCAGCTTTGAACTCAGAAACTGCATATGATTTTGACACACATGACCAAACTGAGTTAAAGACTGGCTAGTTTAACTTCCGTATTCCTGAATTTTTAAAGTCACTAAGTATTAAACTGATGTACAGAAAGTGAGATGGAAAGCTCGTTTGTTTTAATCCCCACCAACGTGGCTGTTTAGTAAAGTCAAGTGAATTCTCAAATGTCTCACATGTGTTATATTAAAGGGAATGCTTTAATTGCTTAATTAAATAGCTTTGGGTTTAGTCTATGTTGTTAAGTCTCTCAGAATACTTTTTTCTTTTTTATCAATTTAACCAACATAAGAAAAGAATGGAAAAACTGATCACTACCTTTTCACAATTTATAGAGCAACACTGTGAAGTTTGCAGTGGCTTTGAAAGTTTCAGTTGGGCTTAATCATGCCAAGGCCTCATTTTCTCTGATGAGTTGTGTAATAACTATTAAACATCAATCCAAGTTTTGAGCTTTAAGCACCCACAAGTTCAGGAGAAGGTATGTGAATTACACTATCCTTCAAAACAATGGCAATTTCCATAATGCCAGCAAATGATGCACTAGCAGAGAAGCACTGGTTAGAGGTCTTGCTATAAACTGAGCTGATGAAAATTAGCCTGGGGAAAAGGCTTTAATATCCTTTGGGGCTATCAGGATTCCACAAATAATAACAATAGTTATCTAACAAATCAAATTTTATCCACTTGATAAGAATAGCACTGATTTATTATGAATCCTCAGAAACTTTAATTCTGCAAATTGCTTTTGGGTGTGGTTCACAAACTGATGCACCATGCCAGGGCGATGAATAGATAAGCACCCATGAATCAGAGGCTTTATACGTGCAAATCATGGTTCTAATTCTGTAAGAACTAGCAGACAAGAAAGCTTAGATTTCAGATCAGCCCTCCTTAACCCTATGCGAGAAATGCATCTGTAGAAGGCATAATTCCCATTGTTCTCTGATATGGACAATATTCTAGGAAGACAAGTATCAAATTCTAAACCAGTACCATTAATCCACCATCTCTCCATGTATTTTGGAGATGAACAATTTCTCCAGGCCACTCAAAACAGGTGAGTCATAATTTAACCAAAGTGGCACTGAACATTATCCTGATACTTTTGCAATGTTCTACTCCCTTGATGTGAACTTTGTACTCCAGAGTTCAAAAAAACTAATAGTTGTAATTTTTTTTTTTTTTTTTTTTTTTTTTTTTTTTTTTT
>PVIC010023286.1:0-26980 GCA_004025085.1 Thryonomys swinderianus | reverse complement strand
AGGATTGCTGAGTTCGAGGCTTGTCTGGGCTATACATAGTGAGCTCAGGGCCAGCCTGAACTAAAAAGTAAGACCTTGTCTCCAAAAAAAAAAAACCCCCCAAAACAACAGTAAACTTAAAGCCCAGTCTGAGAAACTATCCCAGTACTTCAACAGGTGAAAGAATAAGCAAACTGTAATAAGTGCAGAAAATGGAGTGCTGCTCACAAAAAAACAGTAAAAAAAACTACAGAAGATGAACCTCAAGATCAGTGTGCATTATGTAACAGGGTTGGATATATAGCTCAGGGTAGACCACTTGCCTGGTGTACACAGGCCTTGAATTCAATTGCCAGCGCGCGCGCACACACACACACACACACACACACACACACACACACACAAAAGGCAAAATAATATATGTGGACATACTTATTATAATTCCTTTTTTTTTGAAACAAGATCTTGTCTTTGTAGTTCAAGCTTGCCCTGAGCTCACTATGTAGCCCAGGCAAGCCTCAAATTCACAGCAATTCTCCTTCCCCTGCCTCCCAAGTGCTGGAATTACAGGCATGAACACCATATCTGGCATTGTGGTATGTGGTTACTGGGGATTGAACTCAGGACCTTAGACTTGCCAGGCAGATGACAGAATCACTGAGCTAAATCCCCGGCCCTCCATTTTTGATTTTTTTTTTTTTTTTTTGAGACAGGGTCTCATTTTGTAGTGCAGGCTGGCCCTCAGCTCACTATGTAGCCCAGGCAAGCCTCGAACTCAGCAATCCTCCTGTCTCTGCCTCCCAAGTGCTGGGATTACAGGCGTGAGCCACCATGCCCGGCACTGTGGTATGTGGTATTGATTGCTGGTGGGCGTGAGTCACCATGCCCAGCATTGTATGTGGTTACCGGGATCAAACTCAGGGCCTTGTGCTTGCGAGGCAGGCGCTGGAACCACTGAGCTAAATCTCCAGCCCCATTTTTGAAATTTTTGAAGGAGCAGATCTAGTACATACAGAAGAAATCACATTAGTAGGTACCTAAGGCCACACTATACAAGAATTTACTATAGAGTCATAAGGAATCTTTTGGGCATTTCAGACATGGTCTATTATCTTGTTACACTGGTGGTGATAGTGTGTTTTTGTCAAAGCTTGTCAAATCTGGGCATGGTGACACGTGGCAGTAATACTCATATTCAGCTGGCTAAGACAGGAGGATCATGACTTTGAGGTTAGATGCAGCTACACAGCAAGTTCCAAGCCAGCCTGAGCTACAGAACTGTCTCAAAAAACCAAACACAGTGCCGGGTGTGGTGGTTCACGCCTGTAATCCCAGCACTCGGGAGGCAGAGATAGGAGGATTGCTGAGTTGGAGGCTTGCCTGGACTACATAGTGAGCTCAAGGCCAGTCTGAACTACAAAGCAAGACCCTGTCTCAAAAAAAAAAAAAAAAATGCACAAAGTTCTCATCAAACTATATTCTTAAAATGGACATATTCATTGAGGTAAATTACACCTCAATAATGTTGATTAAAAATGGGATAATGGGAGGTTCTCATGCCTTAGGCATGTAATAAATTGTGTGCTCTTTTCCCTGTTTACAAAGGAAATAATGATATGTGCATTAATATGTTCATTATATTTTAAAAATAGTGGAAAAATTAAAAATTTTTAAAAATAAAAAATAACTTGTAAATGCCGGATGTGGTGGCTCATGCCTGAATCCCAGCACTCGGGAGGCAGAGACAGGAGGATTGCTGAGTTCGCCGCAGCTTGCCTGGGCACCATAGTGAGCTCAGGGCCAGGATGAACTACAAAGCGAGACCCTGTCTCAAAAAGCAAAAAAAAAAAAAAAAAAAAACTTGTAGAAAATAGTAAAAAAATTAAAATTAAAATAAAATAAAGGGATACTATTTCCTTCTTTGATGCATGTTTCAGGTTGTCTCTTTTTTTTTTTGAGACAGGGTCTCGCTTTGTAGTTCAGGCTGGCTCTGAGCTCACTATGTAGCCCAGGCAAGCCTTGAACTCAGCAATGCTCTTGCCTCTGCCTCCCAAGTGCTGGGATTACAGACGTGAGCCACCACTCCCGGCACTGTGGTATATGGCACCTAGGATCAAACTCAGGACTTTGCACTTGCCAGGTAGATGCCAGAATCACTGAGTAAGTAATCCCCAGCCCTCGAAATATTTTTTTAATGGTAGAAAAAAGTTGAAGTTAGGAAGATGCTTCCATTGTAAAATACAATACTATAGGAAAACTGATGATATCCATAATCCATTCCGGGTTTTTTTTCTTCCAAATCTTTCCAGTGTGTTAAGTCCCAAGTGGCATATGGAATTTTATGAGTTTAAATCAAACTCCTAAAATATATTGACCACTTGGAGACCCTGTGACATCTAGCAAAATATCCAATGCTGTATATATGCTAAGACATGATATCAGTATTAAAAAAGCTGCTTTCTGCTAACTTAGTTTTACTTCTGTTTGATCAGCCTTATAAAGATGGCCATACTGGAATTCTCACTTGCTTAAAACATAAGGTTTTGGTAGGTGTGAATGCCTATGTACTTGATTGGCTCTGGTTTACTCACAGCTGACTTGTTTTAACTAGGAGAGAAATAAACATCAAGAGAAGCACAGCGCTAAAACTGGGCGTGGCACCCATATGTAAACGCAGAACTTGGAGGGCTGAGGCAGGAGAATGGCCCTAAGTCTGAGGTCAGCCTGGACTACACAGTGAGTTCAAGGCTATCCAGAACTATGTAAATGCAAAACCCAAAAAGTGAAAGCAAGAGACTGAGCTCGAGAGAAGGAAAGTACCACCAGTCAAGAGTTATACATGAAAGATCTGGATATATTCCAAGTGGCTAAAAAACCCTTTTCCTGTCTAAAACCAAGGAAAGCTATCTAACACAGAATGTACAAATCTCACCTGGTCCTACAGTCACCTCAGTGGAATGTTTGTTGATAACTTTAATCTTATCACTGAAGCCATTTTCCTCCACAATCTTTACAGCAGCATCAGCCATAGGCTTGAACACCTGAAAATCAGAACCAAATACCCATAAAAAATTAACAAAAAAATTTTATAATATTCTCCTATCCAAGGTTAATGAAGCGTTATTTGATTCTAGACCTAACATTTAACTCTGATGCTTTATTCTCCAAATGTGTGTCATGACAATGAACATAAATACATGAGATTCAGATTTAACACATGGTCAGGGACTCCCGCTACATGCTCTGCACAGTGGATGCAGGGGATCCTGCACTTCCTAGTAAGGGCAGGAGGTGTCACTGCCATACTAGGGAGATGCTAAGAGTTAGGAAGGGGCTTTGCTTCACAAATCTAGGATAGGTGCTGCACTCTCCAAACAATCAAAGTATGTAAAGTCACCTTCATGATCAAAACTGCTCCAGATCCCCACTGCTGGAAGAACACAGCACACATTTCCTTATGACACTCAAGGTTCTTCAAATGCAAGCCACCTTACCTTCCTAGCCATACTGGCCCCTATCCCACTCACCAACCCCATGACCAATGCTCAGCCATGCAGATTTCACTATTCACAATCAAGCCTGAGACTTCCTGTCCTAACTCCCTCCTTCCCTGGCCAAATCAAATCCAACTTCATAGGGCAGAAGAAAACCCTACACTCCTCAGTTGTTCTGTTTAGATTCCACAGCTCCAACCACTTTGTGCATAAAACACACAAATTCATATGCAGACACACATACAGAGTGGAAATATAACAAATGATAAAGTGACTAATACCATAATTTTCATTTTTTCTAAATCTCCATTTTTTCCCACATTTTCTATCATGAACACAAATTTTTACTAAAATCAAAGGGGAAACGCTACATCTTCCATAAACTACATACATGCACACCCAGAAAAATTATTTTGAGAATTCAGCTTGATGTTCCTTGATGCAGAGTGTGGGACTCAAACTCTTAGTTCTTTTTTTTGTTTTGTTTTGAGACAGGGTCTTGCTTTGTAGTTCAGGCTGGCTCTGAGCTCACTATGTAGCCCACTCAAACCTGGCGGGCATGAGTCACCACGCCTGGTATTGTTGTATGTGGTTACCAGGGATCAAACCAGGGACCTTGCACTTGCTAGGCAGGCACTAGAACCACTGAGCTAAACTTCCAGCCCAAACTCTTAGTTCTTAAAAATTACTCTGCTTGTACCCCTAAAAACATCACAACCTTAGTCTATCCCCCTACTCCTGCAGCCTTTTGACCTATCACTTTTCTCCTCCCCTGAACCGGCAGGCTCCAACCACTCACACCCAACTTCTCTTCGGCCTACCAAGAAGCTTAAGCTCCCCCTCCGAGAAGGCCAGGCATGATGATGCATCCCAGTAATCCCACGGAGGTTCAAAATTCAAGCCAAGCCAGGGTAATTTAGCAAGACCCTGTTCCAAAATAAAAACAAAAAAGGGCTGGGAATGTAGCTCAGTGCAGAGACCCCAGTTTAATTTCCAGGCTGCTAAACATCTCTCCCAGAACATTAAGAGGAATGGCTCCTGAAGTTGACTTCCCAACACCCACTCTCCCCTTAGATCATGTGTAATGATGCAGTAAGGGCACCTTGTACAAGGGTTCCACTTCTCTAGGTGAAAGGCAAATGAATCCCTTTTGATAATCTTGGCCAATAATACCCAAGAGTTTTGCTAGAAATTTCTGGGAGAAGTCCGCATGCTCTTCAAAAATAGAAAGAGAGGCAGCTAGGACTGGGCTTTTCTGTCTAACATGTCCCCAGTGGTCCTTAGTACTGTTCTTACTGCCACTAATGGTGCCAGCCTTGGAAGGATGTGAACAACAGAAAGAAGGTGATTTAGGGTCTCATTACACTTCCAAAGAACCCAATCCTGAAGCCAATACAAGACCTGGACTTCTTGACCAGATACTTGTCTATACCAATCTGAGGTGGTTTTCAAGGAACTTAGCAAAGAAATCATTGTAACTGATACACCTCCGCAAATATTCCTTTTCAAATGTATTAAAGCAATCCACAGTCACAGTTTGAAATGTCTTACAATCCATCCACTCCTGAATCCTATTCCCTCCTGAATCCTATTGCCTCCTGAAAGTATAACCTTAAGGTCATCAATGATCTCCTGCTGCCAAGTCAACAGCTTCTCTCAGTGCTCATGTTATAGACAGTTAAGTCAGACAGAAATTAATAGAATCAGAGAGAAACTGAGGCCTCAAGGGAAGTTAGTACAAAAAAAAGACATCAAAATTGTCGCTAAAGGGGCCGGAGATTTAGCTCAGTGGTTCCAGGGCCTGCCTTGCAAGCACAAGGTCCTGAGTTCGATCTCGGTAACCACATACAATGCTGGGCGTGGTGACTCACGCCCACCAGCCATCAATACCACATACCACAGATGCCTGGCATGGTGGCTCATGCCTGTAATCCCAGCACTCAGGAGGCAGAGGCAGGAGGATTACTGAGTTCCAGGCTTGCCTGGGCTACATAGTAAACTGAGGGCCAGCCTGAACTACAAAGCGAGACTGTGTCTCAAAAAAAAAAAAAAAAAAATGTCGCTAAAGACACAAGGTGGAGACACAATGGCCAGGCTTGCATGCCTTCCTGAGAGATAAACAGCAATTTAAGATTATACTGTAATTAGAATCTGACCCAGAAGTCCAAACAGACATCAGTCACCCAGGTGAGTTACAAGAGCATCTGGACTCACCCTTTCCAAAAAAATAACTCTGTTCTTTCCTGAACATGACTTGTTCCTTACATTACTTGTTTCCTGCCTATTGCATTAATATTAATTAAACAGCTAATTTGCAATCCTATAGGTCAGTGGTGGCACACGTGCCACAGCCAGCTGTTTATTATCACTGAAACATCTAAAAGCTTCACTATTACTGCTATAGGTTAACTGTAGTTTGACCCACACTGTGACTTGCTGTGACTGTGCTGAATAAATTACTCCTGACAAAGGGCCGTGGTAGCCACCCATTCAGGATCCTCAGGAAATCCAAGTACTGTTCCCCTTATTTCTAACAAAACTCTCCTAACTTCATTCCTCAATGTTGTGAGACCACAAACTCAGCATATTTGATACCTAACAGATGGGGAGCTGTATTTCTCCTCTATCACTCATCAGCTCAAGCACTATACCCATGTTATACAACAAAGTAAACACAAAATAGCTATTTAAATGTGTTATAAAATAGAATAAAATTAAAAATTCAGTTCCTTGCCGGGCTTGGTGGCTCAAGCCTATAATCCCAGCACTCAGGGGCAGAGACAGGAGGATTGCTGAGTTCGAGGCTTGCCTGGGCTACACAGTGAGCTCAGGGTCAGCCTGAACTACAAAGCGAGACCCTGTCTCAAAAAAAAAAAAAAAAAATTTTAGTTCCTTGGGCCAGAGATTTAGCTTAGTGGTTCCAGCGCCTGGCTAGCAAGCGCAAGGTCCCTGGTTTGATCCGGTAACCACATACAAGAATACCAGGCGTGGTGACTCACGCCCACCAGCAATCAGCCCCACATACCTCAGTGCCAGGTGTGGTGGCTCATGCCTATAATCCCAGCACTAGGCGGCAGAGGCAAGATGATTACTGTGAGTTTAAGGCCAGCCTGGGCTACATAGTGAGCTTGGGGCCAGCCTGAACTACAAAGCAAGACCCTGTCTCAAGAAAAAAAAAAAAAAGAAAAAAAGAAAAAAATTCACTTCCTTGAGTTTGTCATAGCAATACACACTTATAATCTCAGCCCTTACAAGGCTGAGGCAGGAGAATCATCCTGAATTCCAGGCCAGCCAGGGATATACATACTGATTTCAAAATCAGCCTGAGAAGCAAGATGCTATCTTAAAAAAAAAAAAAAAAAAGTTCCTCATTCACAGAAGCTACATTTCAAGTACACAGTACCCATGTGACTAAGGCCCCTCCATACTGGACAGCACTGGAATAGAAGATGTTCGTTACTCAGTAGCAAGGACTACTGGACAGTGCTGCTTTCTCCCACCTGTAGCTGTTGACCATTTGCTCTTTTCACTTTTCAGTCTACCCTTTGGCTTTCACAGCATTCTGCTCTCAAGGGCCACTCCTCCTTCAGCCCACAAAGGCAGGAATGTTTCTAAGCTTCACTCTTTTCACTTTACTCTTTTTCTTGGGACAATGTGACTGTCAAATCTATCATCTGCTTTACTTGCTACATGTTATTAAGTTCAAGTCCACTCATATATGCCTCGTCCTCAAGGTTATACAGATCCCCCCAGGGTCCCCCCAGCCCATTCCTCTCGATCTGTCCTGATGCCATGTGCTCAGGCAGAGCTGCAAACCACAGGCCATACCAGGAAAGAGACTTAGAAATCCAGGTAGCTGATATGGGAATATGGAAAAAACCAAGAGCAGTCCTACCAACTCAATCAAACAGGTGTCTTTCTCTGTATTTTTAACTAATGATCCATTGATATACCAACTCTCAGACTCAGTACATCCAACACAAAATGCATCATCTCTCTATGAAATGAGCATCTTCCTGAGTTCCTGAACCAGTCAAGGGCACTTGTGCTTGGCTATATACACTAGGACATGAACACATGACAGGGAAACACACACCCTCCCATCAGACCAATCACTGAGCGGTGAGCAGCATAAGTGAGAACCGGGGCGCAGAGCTCTCCTATTTACTAACTGTAGGATTTAAGCCTAGTTTCTTCATTTATAAAATAAGGTGGGGAGACTACTTTGAAGGTGTCAAGACAACCACCTGAAATAGACCTCTCTATTTTTATTTTTTTGCAGTGCAGGGGTTGAGACCCAAAGCCTTCTTCACACTAAACTATATTTCCAGGACTTTTTGGTTTTTATTTTGAGATAGGGAGGGTCTCACTAAGTTCTAAATTACTCAGATAGGGATCCAACTTGGAATCCTCTTGCCTCAGCCTCCCACAGTGCTGGGATTACAGACTGGCAATACCATACCCAGCTAAACAGATTTGAGGGTTTTTTTTGTTTTTTTTTTTTGAGACAGTCTCACTTTGTAGTTCAGGCTGGCCCTGAGCTACACTAGGTAGCCCAGGCAAGCCTGAACTCAGTAATCCTCCTGCCTCTGCCTCCCAGAGTGTTGGGATTACAGGCATGAGCCACCGGCACTTTGATCTGTGATGCTGATTGCTGGTAGGCATGAGTCATCATGCCCAATACTATTGTATGTAATTACCAGGGTTCAAACCAGAGACCTTGAGCTTGCTAGCCAGGTGCCAGAACCACTGAGCTAAATCACCAGCCCAACCATAAACAGATTTTTATGAGTCCCAAGATAAGTACACAGTCTCTCATGTGTCTCTCAGGACTTGGTTTCTGGAAATCTCAAGTCTATTTTTCGTATCTCAGGCTGAAAATACCTAACTCAAAATATTAGCATTATTATCCTGCAGCATACAAATTCTCTAATTCGGGTAGCATCCTACTTCCGTGGACTTTTCTACCATGACATCCTTTGCCAAGACTCTAGATAGTACTGACCCCCAAATATACAACAATATTTTCTCAAACTAATATGCCCACCTTTCTAGACCATAAATATGAGGACCATATAGTAGGGGCAATAGGATAAGGAGCTGAAAAAAAAAGCTGTACTAGAATGTATTAAACTATCTTTGATTGGCTTATTTTTGCTTTTCTCTCTTTCTTTCTTTTTTTTTTTTTTAAAAAGTCTTGCTATTGAAGCTGTCCTTGAATTGACTATGTGCCCAGGCCAGCCTTGAATTTGCAGCGATCCTCCTGCTTTAACCTTCTAAGTGGTGTTGAGATTATAGGTGTACATCACCACTCCTAGCAACACTGGGCTGTTAACTTCCAAACTTTGAGCAAGGAAAAACTTCTACATTATTTAAACCACTGTAACCTCATTTCCAGCTTGAATCAAAAGTGAATCCAATTTTGTCAGGCAAAGTATTTATATACATACCTCCTTCCCACCCCCAAATTTTAACAGCCATCAATGATGGGTTAACACTGTATTTTTTTTTTTTTTTTTTTGAGACAGGGTCTTGCTTTGTAGTTCAGGCTAGCTCTGAGCTATGTAGCCTAGGCAAGCTTCGAACTCAGCAATCCTCCTGTCTTTGCCTCCTGAGTGCTGGGATTACAGGTGTGAGCCACCACGCCCAGCACTGTGGTATGTGGTACTGATTGTTGGTGGGCGTGAGTCTCCATGCCCAGCATTGTATGTGGTTACCGGAGATCGAACTCAGGACCTTGTGCTTGCTAGGCAGGTGCCGGAACCACTGAGCTAACCCTCTGGTCCAACACTGTATTTTAAAAAAAACTTTTCTACAGTAGTATACAATATCTACTTGACTGGAAAACTATATATGTTTTAATGTTTATTAAAGAAAGAAATGGTAATGTAATAAAAGATAGCTGGCTGTGTGGGGGACATTTAGCCCTGCTCCACATTCAGCCAACACCAGGCCAGATTCCAGAAAAATTAAATAAAAATCTTAGCAGGGGTAGAGAAGACTGAACAACAGTATTTTTTAAAGCTCTCTAGTGAGTCTCATGCACAGCCAAGGTTCAGAACCAATATTTTCAGAGCAGAAAACAGACTTCGGGAGGGAGGAGTCACATCTAACTCAATTCTATGTGCTAAGAACCCAGGTCTATACTTGGCATAGAGTAAGCACTCTATGAATGTCTGTGAACAAACAAATGGGGACTTCCCACACAAGACGCAGGACACATACCAGCAGAGTGTGGCTCACCTCAATAGCATAGCAGAAGTCAGCACCTGCTGTGACTGCCATCATTGACAAGAGTCCGGTGCCAGTCCCAATGTCAAGAACCAAGGCCTTCTGTCCTCTGTCCTTCACCCTGCTCACAGCAGCCCGGATACCCTGATAATATTTTATATTCTAACAGAGAAGAAATAGTTGTTATTTCACACCAGTTTTTTGGTTTTGTTTTTTAATTTTTTTGTAGAACCAGGGATTGAACTCAGGTCCTTGCACTTTCCAGGCAGTGGCACTACAACCCCAACCTTCACCATAGTTATTATAAGCAAAAGTTATTTTCAGAGTTGGATTGCTAGCATTGGTACCAATAGTTTAAGTATGGCCAGCAGAGCTAGACAGGGCTTGCATGACACTAAGAGCATAGTGTCAGCCTCTTGCCTTTTACTCAGTGACTTATTCCCTCCCACCTTCACTCTTCTTTTTTTTTTTTTTGAGACAGGGTCTCCTTTTGTAGTTCAGGCTGGCCCTGAGCTCACCATTAAGCCCAGGCAAGCCTTAAACTCAGCAATCCTCCTGCCTCTGCCTCCCAAATGCTGGGATTACAGGCATGAGCCACCACACCTGGCACTGTGGTCTGTGGTACTAATTGCTGGGATTACAGGTGTGAGCCATCAAGCCTGGCATTGTGGTACGTGGTACCTGTGGTACCAGGGATTGAACTCAGGACCTTGTACTTGTGAAGCAGATGCCAGAACCACTGAGCTAAATCCCCAGCCCCTATCTTTACTCTTCTACACTATGCTAAGTGTTGTTGGAGTAGGGTAGCAACTCTGCTAGCCAGTTTTTCCAGTAGCTATGTATAGCAAATGGGGAAACAAGAAGGCAGCTGGAGATCAGGAGCAAGGAGGAAGCTTACTCCTTCCCATAGGGACGCTGCTTTGGACAAGGTCCTCGCAGGAGCAGCAGCTGGACCCAGTGCCTACTTCGCTGTGTCCTCTTCATCAGCTTCCTCAAATCTCTCACAGGAGCACCTGAACTTGAACAATGATCGCCCTTAGGGGTGAACCCACCAGCTCCCCAGGCCCTCCCCACCAGTTTCTGGGATCTGGAAACCCTACACTTCTCTTTCTGTTTCTCAGCCCCAGGCAATATACAGGCTCCTCACCAGCACTACTGCTGAATTAGTCTGGCTACCTTCTCTAGTTTCTAGTACTCCCATCCTGGGCCATCAACACTTCTACACACTCTCACTTTTGCAATATATAACCCACTTTGGACTCTATATCTCATAGTTCTTTATTTTTTAATTTTTTTTTGCAGTACTGGGGACAGAATTCATGATCTTACACTTGCAAGGCAGATGGCAGTACAAAATGAGCTAAATTTTATACCCTCCAACTTTATAGCATCCTTGTCTAAAAATAACTTCTTGCCTTCTTTTTTTTTGAGACAGGGTCTTACTTTGTAGTTCAGGCTGGCTCTGAGCTCACTATGTAGTCCAGGCAAGCCTCGAACTCAGCAATCCTCCTGTCTCTGCCTCCCGAGTGCTGGGATCACAGGCGTGAGCCACCACACCCGCCCGGCACTTCTTGCCTTCTTAAAGGTTCAGTAAACAAACTTATCCTTTTGTTTGTTTGTTTTTTTCTGGAGACAGGGTCTCACTTTGTAGTTCAGGCTGGTCCTGCACTCACTATGTAGCCCAGGCAAGATCCTGCCTCTGCCTCTGGAGTACTGGGATTATAGGTGTGAGTCAACATAACCTGCACTGTGGTATGTGGTACTGATTGCTGGTACGCAAGTTACCATGCCCTATGGTATTGTTGTATGTAGTTACCGGATAGAACCAGGAACCCTGCACTTGATAGGCAGGTGCAACAACCAGAACTAAATCTCCTGCCCCAACAAACTTATCTTCTATCTGTACTGATTTGGCTAAATAGATACACTGATCCTTACAGTACTTGAAAATAAAAGTGATGGGAACAAAAATCTGTGAATCTTTTTAAAGGTATTGATGATGTACAAGTTAGTAAAGAATTAAGAAGCCATTAAATCTGGGGACAGTCTGTTATGTAACAAGATAAAACTAATACAAAGCTGGTATCAAAAGGGCAGCATTTTCTGACCACAGTCCAATCCAATTAGGGACCTCAATTGTAAGAGTATAACTAAAGAAAAGCAGATTTGGCTGGGTATTTAGCTCAGTGATAAAAAAATGAGATGGTTCAAGCAATACTTGAAAAGAAATAAAATTAAAAAGATGAAAAATGATATCGGTAAAAATGAGAACTGGGCCAGAGATTTAGCTCAGTGGTTCTGGCACCTGCCTCACAAGCGCAAGGTCCTGAGTTCAATCCCTGTAACCACATACAATGCCAGGTGTGGTGACTCATGCCCACCAGCAATCAATACCACATACCACAGTGCCTGGCATGGTGGGCATGGTGGCTCACGCCTGTAATCCCAGCACTCAGAAGGCAGAGACAAGAGGACTGCTGAGTTCAAGGCTTGCCTGGCCTACATAGTGAGCTCAGGGCCAGCCGGAACTACAAAATGAGACCCTGTCTCAAAAAAAAAAAAAATTTAAAAAAAAAAATAGGGCTGGAGGGTTAGCTCAGTGGTTCTGGCGCCTGCCTCACAAGCGCAAGGTCCTGAGTTCAATCCCCAGTAACCGCATAGAATGCTGGGCGTGGAGACACGCCCACCAACAATCAACACCGCATACCACAGTGCCGGACATGGTGGCTCACGCCTGTCATCCCAGCACTTGGGAGGCAGAGACAGGAGGATTGCTGAGTTCACGGCAGCTTGCCTGGGCACCATAGTGAGCTCAGGGCCAGCCTGAACTACAAAGCGAGACCCTGTCTCAAAAGCAAAAAAGAAAAATAATAATAATAATGAGAACTCACAAGAGTCCGAGTTCAATCCCTGGTACCACAAAAAAAAAAAAAAAAAAAAAAAGAGAGAGAGAATTAACTTCTGTCATATACTGGTACAAATTCCCCAATGTTGAGTGTGATTGTGAGCTGTATATAAAATGTACCAATAAAGAACTCAATTTAAAGAAAGAGGAAAAATGAGCTACGCATCTGATTCAAAATGTTCATAAGAAGACCGTAAAATAAATTATAAATGAGGGTTGGGATGCAGCCCAAAGACAGAGCATTTCCCTAAGCATGAGCAAGGGCCGGCACTCAATCTCCAGCAACACTAACACACACACACACACACACACAAAACAGCTATAAACATGTAAAAAGAAAATAAAATAAAAATCTTGCTGAATTGCCTAGGTTAGTCTCAAACTTGAAAACTTCCTGCCTCAGTCTCCTAGTAGCTGAGATTACAGGTGTGCGTCACCATGCAAAGCATATACAGTGATACCTCGGTTGTCAAACATCTGCAAGGTCAAACTTTTCAGTATTTGAATAGAAACATTCAAAAAAATCTGCTTGTATCTTAACTTTGCTCGATAATCAAACTGAAAATCCAACTTCAAAAAACCAGTACAAGCTGAGTGTCATAGGTCGTGTCTCACGATGGATATAAAAGGGTGATGCTTCTAGTCTACGAGCCACTTTCACCAAGACAATGTACAGTGCTTGTGTTAGCGCATTACAGGATTCATCACTGTGCTTTCTTTTTGCCACCGTATTTGCATAAAATATCATAACTATGGTTTTAAAGAAAGTTAGTGATAGCAGCAGAGAAGTTAAGAAGAAAACTATAAGAATCACAACAGAGTTAAGGGAGAAAATCATTTTGAAATTTGTTGAAGTCCTGGAAAAAAGAATTTATAAGTTTAATTTTTATAATTTTTTTGGACCTCAGAACCAATTATTTGGTTTTCCATTATTTCTTACGGGAAAAATATATTCAGTTCTCAAGCTTTTTGCTGTCTGAACATAAACTTGGAATGAGCTGAGTTCAACAACCAAGATATCACTACATATACTACTTTTATTTGTCATTTATAACTTAATAAAGCTGGGGGCAAGGGACAGAATCAGAGGCAGGAATCAGTCTCCTAGCTGAGCTCCTGATTACTGTACCATACTGCTTCTCAGCATCATTTTAGTATCATGATCCCCAGGTGAAGTTGTAACCTTGCAATCTAAAATTTCAAACAGTTACATTAAGATAAGGGCTTCCTTTTACACTTACCCTTTCTTTGTCATGCAGCATATCTGCATAGGATGACCTAAAAAAATAAAAAAAAGGTCAGAAATCTTTGAGCATATTCAGATATATAAATACATTCCTCAATCAGATGGAACAATCAGATGGCACCCATTTTAAATTATTTTAATAGAATTAGGAGGTGTCAGTCTTCAGTATTACAGAAAAAAACCTCAGACGATGTTCCTCTCAGATCAAAGAGTGCTCTGCTAGTTAACCCTATCATGGTAGTCCCACAGCCACTAGCATTTCAATCATATTATTCAGACTCAATATCCCCAACATTTGCTCTGACCTTGCATACCTGTCTACCTTGGAATGACCATAGGGGTGATACTGGGGAGAGGAACTGGAAAATGAAAAGCAAATGCCAGCTGTCTGTGAAGGTCATCACGCCCAGCCCCTCACATCACATCTCTAGGAGTAACGCAAGAGTTCATCAGTGTTAAAGTGAGAACTACTGATCCATATTTTCTACTACATTTCTCAAATTTAAAAATAGGAATGCCAGTGATTTAGCTCAAGTGGTACCATGCCTACCTAGAAAACATGAGGGCCCAAATTCAAGTCCCCACCAAAAAAAAAAAACAACAGGGACTGAGTGTAGTGCAACTGTAGAATCTAATATGCGTGAGACTCTGGATTCAATCCCTAGTACCACTGGGAGAAGGGAGGAAAGAAAAGAAAGAAGGGAGAAAAGAACATCCTCTAGTATAACCCTCAATAACAGGCCCAGCCTGAACAGGCTTTCTGGGAGTTCCAGAGGGAGCTGAGGCATTCTCAGTGAAGCAGAGGCCCTCCAGAAGGGTCAATACCAGACTTGGTAGGGCTTATTAGAAATGCATATTCCCCTGGACATACTTAGACTGTGACCCAGGTTTGACTGGAATGTGGAAGACTTGAACCAGTACTTACTTCAAGCAACTGTGACACAGGCAGTTTTTAACACTCTGAGGAGTAATGCACTGAACAAAGGGGTTTCTGTGTTGTTTTTTTAACGACATACCAAGGCTTATAGATCTACACCCAGCTATAGTTATTTCTGTCTTTGCCTATCTCCTCTCCATTTTAATGTTTACTTTTCTAAAATGTAACTTTATTTTTAGATATAAAACTATTTATAATTCAAGAATCAAAACTGTAATAAGAGTTACCTTCAGGGCCAGATTTAACTCAGTGGTTCCCGTGCCTGCCTTGCAAGCGCAAGGTCCTGAGTTCAATCCCAGTAACCACATACAACAATACTGGGCATAGTGACTCACGCCCACCAGCAATCAGTACCACATACCACAGTGCAGGGCGTGGTGGCTCACACCTATAATCCCAGCACTCAGGAGGCAGAGACAGGAGGACTGCTGAGTTTGAGGTTTGCCTAGGCTATATAGTGAGTTCAGGGCCAGCCTGAACTACAAAGCAAGACCCTGTCTCAAAAAAAAAAAAAGAGTTACCTTCAGGAGCCTGGGTGTAGCTGAGTGACAGAGCACTGGCTAGCATATGCTAGGCAAAGGCTTAATACCTATCCCCTCCACCCACCCAATCCTATTCTCAATCTCCACAAGTACCTATTTTTATTAGTACCCAGTTTAATCCTTCCAGGTTCTTTTTACAAAAACAGGCCATATTATATATATTCCTTCTTGTTTGTTTGAGATAGGGCCTCACTATATAGTTTAGGCTTGAATTCATTATGTAGCTCCAGGTGGCCAAATATTTGAGCCAATCCTCCTGTCTCAACCTCCTGAGTCCTGGGATTACAGGCGTGAGCCACCATGTCCAGCACTGTGGTTGTGATACTGATGGCTGGTGGGCGTGAGTCACCACGCCTGGTACTGTTTTATGTGGTTACTGGGATGAACCAGGGACTTTGTGCTTGCTAGGCAGGCACCAAAACCACTGAGCTAAATCTCCGATCCTTCCCACTTTTAAAGAGGCTTGTCACTCACCATCTTCCTCACCTTGTTAGCTATTCAGGGCCCACTCCTCCATTAACACCACTCCACCTCATCACCACCAGCTCACCCCTGTGCTAATGTTAGTCAGCAGCTTCCAGGACCTCTCAGCAGCCTCTGACTTTGCTGGACATTCTTTCTCTCCTGAAACTATCTTCTTTCTGCTCTGTCTACTATTCCCTTCTGGTCCTCCTTCTGCATCCTCACTTTAGGGTGGTTAGGAGCAAAACCATCACTTATTCCATATATAACACTCTTCCTACAATATACAGACTTTGCTCTATGGTTCATCCTTCAGCTTTCTGCCTTTCACATCCCTCACCCTTTCTGCAACCTCCTCGCAGCTTAAACCCTATTAACTACTTCCAATTTTGTCTCCAAACCACAATGTTATCTGCACACTGGTCCACCATCTTTAACTCCCAACCCAAACACCTCATCTCCACACATTCCCTTCCCAATACCAGCCAGGCCTGTGTTCCCCCTTAGGGAATAACAGCTCTATCTACCCAGTCACTCAAACCAGAAATCTTGGTGTTTCTCAATTTTTTTTTTCCTTCTTCTTTCCATCACTACATCTACTAAGTCACCAAACTCAAAACTGTCTCATCAAAGCTCCAACTCCATGGTCTCTGCTTTGGGACTGAGATACCCATCCAAATGATTTCCTCTCCTCCCCTACTGTTCTTAGTGTTCTGAAATGCAATCTGATGTTCTTTCTCTCATTTAACATATCACTCAAGAAGTAATATCCAAAATCTTTAGAAATAAAGTAATATTATTGAGCCCTTGTTGTGTAGCAGACTCTACTCCCCAGTGCTAGGAATTGAAGTCAAGGCCTTGTGCACATTAGACAATCTGTCTAACACAAAGTTACATACCAGTCCAGAGATGAGTAGTACTGTATGAGGTAGGCGGTACTACACTATGGCTCAAGAAAGTGAGAGGTTGGCCTACCTCAGGGTTAAGAAGTGGCAGGGCCTGGACTTAAAACTCAGGCTCCTCTGCCTACATCTCATTCTGACTCTTTCACTGTGACTCCTGCCAAGCTTTTCAGGAACCTCTCTCACACAGCCCTGTCTCCACACTGTACTCCATCAATAATGAACTGCTAGTTGCTCCTCACACTAGTATATCTGAAAGTTTAGATGCAATCCCTTCTGCTCAGACTTCAATTTCCCTTCTCTGAGACTTGAGAAATTACTCAATTGTCACTCCTACCCAGTCCAGCTGCTTTTTCTATGTCCATGACCTTTTTGCCCATTTTCGTAGGCCTTTATCTCCCTGTTCTATAATTTTGTATATGTCTCTCCCATAAAACTACATTCCTTAAGAATAGAAATCATAGCCAGGCGTGGTGGCTCACGCCTATAATCCCAGCATTGGGGAGGTAGAGATAGGAGGATTGCTGAGTTCGAGGCTTGCCTGGGCTACATGGTGAGCTCAGGGCCAGCCTGAACTACAAAGTGAGACCCTGTCTCAAAAAAAAAAAAAAAATTGAAATCATACCTTCTCTAACTGGTATCTATAGGCCTAGCACAATGTAGGCAAGCTGACTATACTTCATGATTGCTAAATAACCATTAGGTATTTTAAATATTTTAAGGGAGAAAAAAGTATTTTTCACTTTTTATTCACAAGAATTTAACTACATGCTAAATATGTCACTGTTTCACTGATATAATAATTAGATTTATAAACTCCACAACCAATTTTTTTTTTAAATGCAATACTGGGGATCGAACTTGGGCCTTTGTACTTCCAAGGCAGGCGCAGTAACACTTGAGCTAAATCCCTGGCCCTACTACTGAATCTTATGTTCTCTCTGTTCACTAGTCACATCCTCTGGGACTACGCTAAGACTGCTACATGATGCCTGCACTTACCTAACTCCTATATACCTATCTGGCAAAGCAGACCTGCCTTGTCCCTAAGCACTGGGTGACAGCCTAGTTTATACCACATAGGATTCCAAGGTGTCTTCTTTGAGATCAAGAGTACCATCCAGCTATAGCTCTAATTGTGAACCAACCCTTTTACCTGGCAATCTCCTGGTGGTAATCGTAGTGCTCATCTTCCTCCAGCCACTCCATGGATCCTGTGGTTGGATTGGCTCTCCCACAGAAAACCTTCATGGTCTCAACAAGCTCCTCAGCGTTGAAATACAAATGTACTCCTTAGCTCATTTCTTAGGTACAGATTGGATCATCAGAAATCTATACAATTATCAAGACAGGACAAGAAAACAAATGAAAAATAATTAAGAAATTGATAATATCAAAACCACTGAAAATATTGAATCAGTAATCTTTGCAGAAGAAATTTTATTTATTTATTTATTTATTTATTTATTTATTTATTTTTTTTTTTTTTTGAGACAGGGTCCCGCTCTGTAGTTCAGGATGGCCCTGAGCTCACTATGTAGCCCAGGCAAGCCTGGAACTCAGCAACCCTCCTGCCTCTGCCTCCCAAGTGCTGGGATTACAGGCATGAGCCAACCATGACCAGCACTGTGGTATGCGGTACTGACTGCTGGTAGATGTGAATCACCATTCCTGGTATTGTTGTATGTGGTTACCAGATCGAACCAGGAACCTTGCACTTGCTAGGCAGGCGCCAGAACCACTGAGCTAAAATCTTCAGCCCGAGGAATTATTTGATTTTTATATTCAGCACATAACAAAAAATAGATTCATACAGCTGTCTAGAGACTTTAGCAGTATTTCAGAGATTCCAACAGGATTAAATAAGACTCAACAGTTCATTTGGGTACAGTCCTTAGGTAAAGATAAGAAAGAAAAGTTGAACAAAAGGCTAATAAAAAGAGAACAAGAAGAGATGGCATGGTGTGCCCCGGTATGTTAAACACTTAGCATAAGGAAACTCCAACAGAGTTAAGTCAAACAAGGAACACTTTTGTCAATTCCAAACAATAAATCACAGCCATATACAAACAAATAATCCCAAAAATATGCTGAGAGGAAAAAAAGGCAAATCAGACTGCAGATAAAAATTCCATCTATGGGGCTGGGGATTTAACTCAGTGGTTCTGGGGTCTGCCTCACAAGTGCAAGGTCCCAAGTTCAATCCCTGGTACCACATATGACAGTGCCAGGCATGGTGGCACACACCTGTAATCCTGCACTTGGGAGGCACAGACAGGAGGATTGCCATGAGTTTGAGTTTTTAGCCTGGGCTACATAGTGTAAGCTCAGGGCCAGCCTGAACTTCAAAGTGAGATCCTGTCTCAAAAAAAAAAAAAAAAAAAAAAATTCCACCTATACAAAATTAGTAAATATGTAAAATGAAACAATAAATGTAGAGTATTCCTTTAAGGATCATACTGAAAGACAGCAGAGAATGAGACTAGTGGTTACTTTGGAGGGGTGGTTAAGATAGGGTTTCTCTCTAGTTCAGGCTAACCTCAAACTCAGCATCGTCCTGACTCAGCCTCCTGAGTGCTAGGATTACAAGCCCACAGGAATGTGCCACAACACCCAGCAGAAAGTAACAGGTACTTTAAGAATAAAGGAAAAGGCGGGCCGGAGGGTTAGCTCAGTGGTTCCGGCGCCTGCCTCGCAGGCTCAAGGACCTGAGTTCGATCCCGGTAACCACATATAATGCTGGGCGTGGAGACACACCCACCAACAATCAACACAGCATACCACAATGCTGGATGTGGTGGCTCACGCCTGTAATCCCAGCACTCGGGAGGCAGGGACAGGAGGATTGCTGGTGGCTCACGCCTGTAATCCCAGCACTCGGGAGGCAGGGACAGGAGGATTGCTGAGTTCACGGCAGCTTGCCTGGGCACCATAGTGAGCTCAGGGCCAGCCTGAACTACAAAGCGAGACCCTGTCTCAAAAAGACAAAAAAAAAAGAATAAAGAAAAAGGGGGCAGGATCAAGATTTACACAGCGGATTTAAAAATGTAGTTTTTGCTGGGTATGGTGGCTCAAATCTGTAATCCCAACACTTGGGAGGTAGAGGCAAGAGGATTGCTGAGTTTGAGGTATGCCTGGGCCACATAGTGAGTTCAAGGCCAGTCTGAACTACAAAGCAAGACTCTGTCTCAAAAAAAAAAATGTAGTTTTTTATTAAATTGATATGAACACAGGTATTATTCTTTTTTTGGAGACAGGGTCTTGCTCTGTTGTTCAGGCTGGCCCTGAGCTCACTATATAGCCCAGGCAAGCCTTGAACTCTCAGCAATCCACCTGCCTCTGCCTCCTGAGTACAGGGATTACAGGTGTGAACCACCATGCCCAGCATTGTGGTATGCGGTACTGGGGATTGAACTCAGGACCTTGCAGTTGCAAGGCAGACGCCAGAACCACTAAGCTAAATTCTGGGCCCCTGTATTAGCATTTTTTTATGCTTTTTTTTTTTTTTAGTGGTACTAGGGATTGAAACTAGGGCCATGCACACACTAGGCAAGTATTCTGTAACTGAACTATATGACTCTTTCCCTTTTTTTTTTTTTTTTTTTTGCTTTTGAGACAGGGTCTCGCTTTGTAGTTCAGGCTGGCCCTGAGCTCACTATGTAGCCCAGGCAAGCCTCCAACTCAGCAATCCTCCTGTCTCTGCCTCCCGAGCTGGGATTACAGGCGTGAGCCACCATGCCCGGCATTGTGGTATGCAGTGTTGATTGCTGGTGGGTGTGTCTCCACACCCAGCATTATATGTGGTTACCGGGGATCGAACTCAGGACCTTGCGCTTGCGAGGCAGGCGCCGGAACCACTGAGCTAACCCTCTGGCCCCTGACTCTTACCCTTTTTAAGATTTCCCTTTTGAGACAGTTTCACTAAATTGTCCAGACTGGCCTCAAACTTGCCATACTACAATCTCAACTTTCCCAGTAGCTGGGATTACAGGTATGTGCCACTGTGTCTATCACTTTGCTATATTTTGTAATTACTGTGTTGGTTAGCTTTCTTTTACTATGACAAAATACCAGAGAAAAGCAATTTAGGGTGGGAGTGATGGCTCATGCCTATAATCCCAGCACTCAGGAGACAGAGGCAAGAGAATTGCCACAGGTTCAAGACTAGCCTGGGCTACATAATGAATTCAGGGCCAGCCTGAACTACAAAGCAAGACCTTGTCTCAAACACACACACACACACACACACACACACACACACACACACACACAGAGTTTAAAGGAGAAGAAGTTTGTTTGGCTCAACTTTAGTCACATGGTTTGGCTGGTCCTGTTGCTTTTAGATCTGTGGCAAGTTAGAAATATTACCGAAGGGCATAGTAGAGCAAAGACAGTCCCTAAAGGCACACTACTATAGCTAGGCCCCACCTCCTAAATTTCCATCACCTCCCAATAACATCATCAAATTATGAATTCATCAATTAAAGTCCTCACAATCCAATCACCTTCCAAAATCCCTACTTGCACACACATGAGCCTTTTGAAGGACATTTTAGATCCAAACTACAATGTCTTGTCTAATCAAAATTTAACTTTAAGAATTTTTGTTGGTGGTGGGTTTTGGGTACTGGGGATCGAACTTGGGACCTCGCGCTTGCAAGGCAGGTGCTGGCAAAACAGCTAAATCCCTGGCCCAAGAATAATTTTTTTAAAAACTTTCTTCATCTAAAATATTTTGATCTAAATAAAATCTTACCAGATTCATGCCTTATATTACTTATCTCCCAAGAGAGATTCATTTTTGGGAAACAAAGAAGCACCTCAGTGCCAAGTCTAAAGGCATTCCTCACTAAGTCCAGGCTCTGCTAGCATTAGTATCCTATCCAAAACTCTGCAAGTGTTTTACACCCCACTCTTTCCTACCATCCTCCATAAACATTGGTGCTTCTAAATCTTTTTAAGCAAAATGTCTATTTGGTATATTTTAGACATGCGTAATAGTATTCATCATAGGGAATTTGTACTTCTACATGATGTATTTTGCTTCTATCCTAAGTCTTCTTAAAGTTATTTTCTTGGCCAGCTTTTGACTTTCTTTTGAAATTTTCTAGACCAAGTAAATACTTAATTTTTATAGAAGCTTATGTGAAAACAATTCTCTCTGAAAACACCAAGTAGTCAATGCCCAGTTAAAAGTAAATTTGCCTTGGGTAAAACTCTACCCCTTCTGGGGCCGGAGGGTTAGCTCAGTGGTTCCTACCTCGCAAGCGCAAGGTCCTGGGGCCCAACAGCTTTTAAACAGATCTGCAAGACAAGCCAATATAAAAGCTGGGAAGCACTGTTTTATTATTGTGAGTGTTGGGGGGTTAAATCCAGAGCGTTGTGCAAGCTACACAGTGCTCTAGAGATCCCCAGCCCTTTTTATCTTTGAAAGGAGTCCTGCTAATACGACCCTCAGTCCTCCTGCTTCAGCTTCCTAGTAGGTGGAATTACAGACTTACAGCACGTGGCTGCCAAATTTAGCAGGGATTCTTCTCCCAACTTGTCCAAGAAAGGGCCGTAAAGTAGAAAAATGAGACACATAACTAAAATGTGATGAAAGACTGAATGACTGAAACGTTTGGGAAAGAAAGGGTAAGAGACTAGCAGTGGGCTTCTGCAAATCACAGCCAACTTTTGACTTCGGCATTTGAATTTCGTTCTAAGTACACACGGAGGGAACCTCCTACGGATTTTAAATAGAAGGGTGTCTGCGTATGGTGCACACTTACAAGACTGCTCCTAACTAGTATGTAAAAAGATTGGTCTCCAACTACTTAGAACAGTGACTATAAAAGCAAGCTTTTCACAGTTTCTTGAAGAGAACTGCCGCCCACTTTTGGCTGCGAAGGCTGGAGCTGCCTACGACTGAGGTCAGAGGCTGTACAGCTGACTGGAGGCGCTAGGGTACAAGTGCTGTGATCTAGCTGTGGTGCCAGGGGCCTAGAAAAAGTAAACACCCGGTGGGGGTGCGAAGCTGCAGCTGCCCAGCCCGCTGCCCCGCCAGGCAGTGCGCTCGGAGGCGCCCCACGAGGACTCTGTTAAGGTTCCAAACTGGCTCGTAATTTAGCGTCTGAGTACATCAACGCTAGGCGCCTCCTCGGCCGGACTTCTGGGGCTGCAGACAGGGCGCTGGCGGGACCCAGGACTCTAAGCACTAGCCCGAACTTCCCAATACACCCCGCGTCTCACCAGCAGCGAGCTCAGATCCTTCAGCCTCCACTGCTACCGCCGCTACCGCCATCTTGCCACAGGTACTAGGGCCCACAGAGCATGCCGGGGGCGGAGCCTACAGCGGAACTAGGAGGCTTTACCCTTGCGTCACACGCTTTCCCTTAGTGCTTCGCGGCAGCCGCTATGGAGGCCGGCAGGACTGCAGTGCTTCGGGTTAAGCGGAAGCGCAACGCCGAGCCCCCAGAAGCTCTGGTGTTGGCTTGTAAACGCCTCCGAAGAGGCGAGGTCGAGTCGGTTGCTCAGAAGACACCTGAGCATCTGGACACAGCGGCAGAGAATAATGTCTTTCAGTTGGTGGCCACCGTGCGCTCCCAGGTATTAGACGGGATGCATATAGAGAGGATGTCAGGGCTTTGGTGCCATTTTCCTTAACCTTTATTCCCCTTACAAACCCTTCCAAACGCTTTCTGACGTCTTCCCCTTCAGGAGGAGCCAATCCAGCCTCTCGTGCGGGCTGCCCTGTGCCCTTCCAGGGCCAGCCAGCAGCGTATCCGCCGCGACCTCCGCGCCACAGCCGACGAGATCCGGAAAGAGGGCCGCTACCGGGTGGTCTCCGGCCGCCGAGCGTCAGGGACCTCCGGCAGCTTGGAGTCTGAGTACGTGCCAGGGGCCTCAGAAGCTGCTGGGGACTCAGACTTCCAGCTGTTGGAGCTTATACACGAGGAAGGAGACCCAGAGGCCGTCTCCACGCACTCCAGCAAAGTGAGTATCTCTTTATGGACACTGGGTGTCTGGAAAATAGTATCCGGAATCTGTGTCAAAAACCAGAACAAGGATGGATAATTCATCCGGCTTAATTGGCCCATTGTATTGATCTGGTTTTCACTCTACTGTACATGTGTCTACTAAGCACCTACTGTGTGCCAGATAGTTTTTAAATTCTTTGGAGACAACAGTCTTCAAACACCTCTAACATTAATTAAGGTAGAGAAGAGAAACATTAAACAAGTCAACTCAGTGTCAGATGTTGATAAGGGTTGGTGAAGGAGGAGCAGGTAAAAGAACAGTGCCATTTCCATAAAAGTCTCATTAGAGGGCCAGGGATTGAGCTCAGTGGTTCCGGAGTCAGCCTTGTAAGCGCAAGATCCTGAGTTCGATCCCCGGTAACCACATATAATGCTGGGCGTGGAGACACGCCCACCAACAATCAACACCGCATACCACAATGCCAGATGTGGTGGCTCACGCCTGTCATCCCAGCACTCGGGAGGCAGAGACAGGAGGATTGCTGAGTTTGCGGCGGCTTGCCTGGGCACCATAGTGAGCTCAGGGCCAGCCTGAAATACAAAGCGAGACCCTGTCTCCAAAAAGCAAAAAAAAAAAAAAAAAAATGCCTAGGGATGTAGTTCAGTGGTAGAGTGCTTGCCCAGCATGCACATGAATCCTCACGAAAACCCTGAGTTACACATACTTTTTTTGTGTATGTGAGACAGTGTCTCACTTTGTAGTTTAGGCTGGCCCTGAGCTCACTGTACTGATTGCTGAGCTCACTGTACTGATTGCTGGTGGGCATGAGTCATCACGCACGGTATTGTTGTATGTGGTTACCTGGGACTGAACTCAGGACCTTGCACTTGCTAGGGAGGCACTGGAACCAGAGCGAAATCTTCCATCCCACATGCCTTTTTTTGGAGATAAGTTCTCCCTTGCCTAGGCTACATATTGAGCTCAGGGCCAGCCTGAACTACAAAGTGAGACCTTATCTCAAAAAAAAAATTATAGGTGACTCCATTTTGTGATGAAAAGCAAGATGTCAGTACAGGTCAAATGATGACTTATGGTAGTACTCACCAGGAATTGCCTTTGGTCTCTAGAGGCCCCACAAAATGCCTGCCCATTTCAAGGTCAGCTTGTGAATCTCCGGGGGAGAGCACTATTATCAAAGAAACTAAGAGAAGACCTATAGTAGTAGGTTTGACTAAGAGCTTGGGACCAAGATTGGCCAGCTCATCTTTCTTCTCCCTCCTCTTATGTCAGTCTTCCCAGAATTTTTTTTTTTTTTTTTTTTTTGAGGCAGAGTTTCGCTTTGTAGTTCAGGCTGGCTCTGAGCTCACTATGGAGCCTAGGCAAGCCTCGAACTCAGCAATCCTCCTGTCTCTGCCTCCTGAGTGCTGGGATTACAGGCGTGAGCCACCACGCCTGGCACTGTGGTATGTGGTATTGATTGCTGGTGGGCGTGAGTCTCCACACCCAGCGTTGTATGTGGTTACCAGGGATCAAACTCAGGACCTTGCACTCGCGAGGCAGGTGCCAGAACCCTGAGCTAACCCTCCGGCCCCTCCCAGAAGTTTTTGTCTCAGACAAGCACAAAAGAGTAGAAGGCTTATCTTGAAGGTTTCTATCTGAAAAGAAGAACAACATGCATTTATTTTATAGACTTTTTATTTTGTAGCTAATTAAAAAGATACTAGTAAGACAAGAACCTTGAGCACAACAGGAAGAACTGTAGCAGGGCTTCATTCGTCCAGTTTTTGGGTTCCTCTTACTGCATCATGTTTTAAGTCATGCATGTGTCATTTGCATTTTCATTACAGACCTCTGAGCCAGATGTGATCTTGTGCAATTCAGTAGAGTTGATCCGTGAGCAGCTGACTATATCTGAGGATGGACCAGGAGTTGGACACCAAGAGGAACAAAAGCATGATGACTATGTGTATGACATCTACTGCTTGGAGACAGCCACTCCAGGGTGGATTGAGAACATCCTCTCTGTGCAGCCTTATACCCAGGAGTGGGAGCTGGTAAGGGGGCCATGGGAAGAGAAGGCATTTGACAGCCCCAAGCTCTTTCAGGGTGTTTTGCCTCACTGGGCTTCACCCCTGAAAAGTATTTTCAGATCTGGTTTTTGCTGCAAAGTATTTTATCTCTTTGATTTGACACAAGGTTGGAAACTTAACTGTGTAGCCCAATTTGGCCTTGAACCCACAATTCTGCCTCAGACTCCTGAGTGCTGATACTACAGGCATAGCCCACCAAACACAGCATATGTTTTTATTATATCTTGAAAAGAAAAACCTTAGATAATGAATGCAAACACCCTAAAACCATTATTCTTAAATCCTAATATAATGAGAATTAGGTAGCACCTGTCACACTGACATTGAGGAAAGCATCTTATCCTGCACCTGCACTAGAACCCTAATTTTGCAGTCAGGTAAGGCCACTGCAGTCAGAGTTAGCCACTGCTCGGCCCTCCCCACTCCTGCCTTCCTGCATCCCTTACTCTCAAGTATTGGCTGGACTTTTGGCCTCACCTATATAATACCCCTCACCTGGGTGCCCTTTAGAAATCTGAAGATTGGCGCCATTTCTGTTCTGAGCTTTTGTTAGTCTACCCTACATCCCCTCTGGTGGAAATGGAATGTGATGTCTGAGCTGGGCTCTGGACAGAGGAGGGCTATCACCCCTCATAGCCTAAGATTACCAGAGTCTTGTGCAGCAGAGCCACACTGACTCCTGGTCTGCTTGCTTTTCCACATGGCCCCTTTATTCAAATCTCCCAGGCCAGTATATTAATTGCTTCCCCCAAAGAGCATTTTGACTTAGATTCATGTTTCTGTTGAGCTGCACAGGTGAATGATGATGAACAACTGGAGGATACTTATGAAGATGAAGATGATGAGAACAGTGAGAATAATTGGCGCAATGAATACCCAGAAGAGGAGAGCAGTGATGGAGAGGAAGATTCCAGAGGTAAGTGGCAGCCGACAGTGGCACCAAGACTGTGGTGACAGCATAATTGCTATGATTCAGCTTGCTTTCCCTCTCTGCCACTGCACAGTGTTTGCAGAGGAACTGGTGGGAATGTAAAGTCAGTCAGGTGTGAGGTCCAGAACCAGAACCTTAATTCTGTCACAGCCTACTTGGCCCTATTGCAGATTACCTCACTGGGCAATACTGCACCAACCTCAGGGATTGGGATCAAGTATGTAGCCTTTTGTCCCTTTCCCTGCTTTCACCAAGAAATTATTAGAGGCTCATCAGTAGTAGGTCAGCCTAAAGTTTTCAT
>PVIC010023285.1:0-26848 GCA_004025085.1 Thryonomys swinderianus | reverse complement strand
AAGAAAGAAAGAAAGAAAGAAAGAAAGAAAGAAAGAAAGAAAGAAAGAAAGAAAGAAAGAAAGAAAGAAAGAAAGAAAAACTATGCTCACCCTTGGTCTACAGTCTTTCCTGTAAGCCATCTAATAATATGTATACATACCTTTTTGGTCAATTACATATTTTCACAAAATTTTGGTGCTGGTGTGTGTATTATCAATAGAAAGCTTTCTGAAAGTAAGTGTTTTTGATAGCATTGTTTTCTAAAACACAAACACGTGGCTAGGGCACATTAAATGGTTCTTATGGAAACAATGGAAGAAAGAAGGAAAACAAAGGAAGGAGAAAGGGAGATTCTGAGGGATGGAAGAAAAGAAAAAGGAATGATGAAGGAGAGATGCTTTTTGTGTATTCACTGTAGGAAAATGTGTAGTTTTGCTTTTTAGGAAATTCTTCTGCGGATTGTGTTTCAAAACCTACTTGGGATACTTTTAGGAGAATTTTCTCAACCATGAGAAAACCGTGGCAGACCTGTGTGTCTGAAAAACTCAGGGGTGATTCCTGAATAGTCAGCCTCCTGCCTCTTTTCTTCGGGAGTTCCCTATCCCTCTGCTGAGGACAGCTGTTCTGTGAGATAGTCGCAGAAAAAAGTTTGATGGATACAAGGTGGAAGGACACACCAAGGAGAAAGGATTCCTTATTCTCTTTGCTCCTGGGAAGAGGAACCAATCAAAAAACCAAAAACAAACAAAAATCTCTAATGTGCTAATTGTTTCTAGGAACACTATCAACTAATTTAACATTTCTAACATCAGAGAAAGTTATTTTCCTCTCCAAAATGAAATTGCATGAAAAATCAAAACAAAAATTACAAAATAGCAAAAATATGTGGAAACTATACAACACAATTTAATAATCACACAGATGTTAGCTCACAGCTCAAATAAAAAATTGCAAATGAAAATGTCCATTACACAGGCATGGGGTATGACACAGGGGAATTTAAAGGATGGCATGGAGGACTTAAAGGATGGCATGAACTTGAGATATGCATGAAATGGATAAATTCTTTGAGAAGCATAAATTTCTAAAGTTTATTAATTTTAATAGAGGTAAACAGAACACTTCTTCCTCTTCAAGAAATTCAAATTTTATTTAAAACTTTCCCACAAGGCAAATTAAATACTCAGCTTCACTTGTGAATTCTAATGATTTAAGGAAAAAAGTTAAATACTAAAGTTAAATACTAAGGAAAATAGAACACAAGGAAACATGTTGCACATGTTTTGAGCCATAATTACTGGGAGGCAACATTAAAGGCAAGGTTAGAAAACTAAAGGATACTGTAAGAAAATAATGACATATATCCTGAATATAATACAGAATATGACTTCTGAGGTTCTTTTCTCAGAAGGCTCTGACTGGCTTTATACTTAAAAAATAGTTTAATTGGGCTTACTAGCAGACCAAACTGCTCCCCTCCAAAATAAAAGAAATTCATTTACTTCAATAAATGTAAACAAAAAATTTGACAAGTTGTCTCTGAGAATAGGAAGAGAAGGAAACTCTCTCACTGCACTAGAAATAAGAATTTATTCAAGAGAAATTAAAAATATGTTCACTCAACATGGCCTGATGCTAACAAAATTCCCAAAATGGATCAAGCCTAACATATCAACTGGTAATGGATAAGGAAATTTTATAAAAGCATACTATTCAGCAATAAAAAGAAATATAACATTTGTAATAAATATAAAATATGTACAACAAGGACTAGTAATACAACATATGTGTTTTGTCTCTTATACTCATGAACTTTAAATACAAGCTGTATTGAAAACAACAAATGAATAATTATTTAAGTTAATATTTTATCACAGGATACATGTTCTGTGAGAAATACTTCATGTGCACATTAGAAGATATCCAGAATGCAATAAAGCCAGTGTTGTCCTCAATTGATTCGATGAGGGCTGAGGCCAAATTCTGCGTGGTGAAATGAAGTGACTCACATGCCAGTGGGTAAAGGCTTTGGAAAGAGTCTTGTAGCCTTAATAATCACACAGATGTCAGGAAGTGGAATAGTAACACATGTAAGGAAACGAGGAAGGGTGAAGGAAGCAAACACACAGATTAGAAAGCTGGGCAGGGGATAAAATAGTGAAATCATTTGAAGAGTTATTTTTTGTTCTTGATTTGAACCACAGCAAGCTATCCCTTTGATTTAAGCATGATAAGACTTTTTTACATATGCTAGATATGATCAAGATATAAAAACATTTATTATAGTAAGACACATTATCACTAATCCCCCTCAAAATTACTTCTCCTCATTGGCAACACAATTACACATCATTCATGCTATTTCCAAAACAATTCTAGAGGATTAAAGGCAGTATGCCTTTTACAGCACTATTTTTGTTTCCTGTAGTTGTGATATTTTGCATTTTTCCTTCATTTTTGTTTAAAAGTTTCTACATTTGTATATAATTTCTTTCATAGATGTATTTAGTGAATCACTTATTTTCCAAACATTTGCAATTCTTAGTTTTTGCTGTATCTCATTACATTATATTGGGAAAATATAGTTTAATAATAAATTATATTAAATTTATTGAGAAACAATTCAGGATATGTTCTGTCTTGGCAAAAATATAATGTGGAATGGAAAAGAATTTACATTGGCAATACCTGGGTATACAATTTTATAAATAAAATTAGGTGAATGTTCTTGATAAGACTAATTATAGAGACTGCAAAAGGTATGCACACTTCAGGAAAAGAAAATTAATATAAATATTTCAATGCTAAATTGATTGAGACATTGTGAGATTAAGATGAGTTAACTCTGGCCTGTACAATTCCAGTAAGTGCTCCAAGTGGTGGTCATGAGCTTTTAGACGTTAGTCTGGAAAAGAGCTGCTAGGGTAACTTGGGTCCAGTGGGTTGCTGCACATTTTCTCTTCATGGGCAGCAGTGTGGTGGGTTTTCTGCAGTACATGGGATCCTCTAGGATCCTCTACACAAGGGTGACACCATCTTTTGTAGAGATAACATTACAGTTCTCTTTTCCTGAAGTACGTGTACAGTTTTTGTCAGACTCAGTATACGCCTTTACGATTTAATTTGTGTAATTTTCAATTTCTAAGTGTGAGAAAATATTAATTTTCACAGGAGAGTATTTGCAACCAACAACTTTGTAGTTACACATTTTTATAATTTCTATATTTGTATTTCTTAAATTGGAAGCATAGGTACATACCTAAACATATTTATTTATAAAACATACAAAAGAGTATAAAACTATATATACACATGCTGAAAGTTGGTACAAATAGAACATTTAGATTTCATACATGACAGAATTATTATTATTATTATTTTTTGAGACAGGGTCTTGTTTTGTAGTTCAGGCTGGCCCTGAGCTCACTATGTAGCCCAGGCAAGCCTCTAACTCAGCGATCCTCCTGCCTCTGCCTCCAGAGTGCTGGGACTACAGGCATGAGGCACTTTGCCTGATATTGTGGTATGTGGTACCGGGAATCAAACTCAGGACTCGGCGCTTGCCAGAACCGCTGAGCTAAATCCCCACATGACAGAATTCTTAAAGGACAGTTTATTTTTATTGAAAAGGAAAGCTTGCTTGGATTTTACCTATGTTACTTTTTCTTTGCAAATTACATAGATATTGGAAAATCTAGCGGGTTAGTTGTAAAACCAGGGACCTTGAGTTACTGAGTGATACTGTTCTAAATTCCAGTTTGTGTTTACCAAGAAAAGATCAGCCATGTAAGGTCAACATAACAAAATACAATCCAGGAAAATTTAATTCATTCTTTATTACCTGTCTCTCAAGTAGGCACATCAGCATGGTTCTTAATGTGTAAAAACTGACTGGAGGGAGCCTGGTGGCTTTCACATCACTGACAACACCTGTGCTACTTGTAATTTCCTCTTGACGTTTTAGCAACCCAAGCCTCAATGCTCCAGTTACATTTGACTTGATCTGGATATGCTTCATGCTTAATCTCTGTTTAGTTTTAAGTACTACTGTGTATTTTCAACATGACAGGAAATATAATAAATTTAATATTATTTCTGTGAACATATAAAATTTCATCTAAAGGCATTTGTGCACACTAAGTCAGTCATTTAAAAGTATAGCTTAGGAGCTATTTAAATCCATTGGCTCTTCTTTTAAAGGTGGAGGTAAAAGGCAAGTTTGGAAATTGTGCATGCAGTCCTGCCTTGGGTTCTGACTTATTTCATTATTGTCATCTATTAGGGGTGTTTATTTTGTGTCTCTCTGGGAATGATGTAGTTCAGCAGTGCTTGGCCTCTGGGTAGGAAGCAACTATTGAGTTAACCTTGGCTATAAATTGGTACTACTGGGATGGACAGCTACTTAAATTACTGTATGATTTTTTGCAAGATGCCACAGTCTGAAATACTTCCCATTCATCAACCAAGTCATTCAGTGGGAATTTCCTGCAGCCTTTATTATCTGGGTCGGTTGGCTCTGAGGTTGGACTGGTGATTATAAGGGCAATAGGGTGGTGTTAATCCCCATGTGGGCCACTTACTTTTTCAGTTAGGAAAAAAACCCGTGGGCATAATTGTCACCTGTACCTCTAACCTTTCTGTCTTGTAATTGCACAGTAAGGGTTATAAAGTGCCAAGGCATGGGGTTGCAGATGACATGTACAATCCGTCATTACTTGTAGGGAAACAGATCAAGGCAAACATTCCTTTGACTATGGATTTGCTTCACCCGTGAAAGAAGGGTGCACACTGACTTGAAGCTGCCTGCTTGCTTCTAACCTACAGTTGATAGCTTTATTGAATTTTGAATATTCAAAAATACTTTCTGAACCTCAGAGCCTTTTTGAAAGAATATGTTGTATCATATCTAAGGACATCTTAGAGGGGTCAAAATTTGTTCTGAATTACTTAAGGTTATTGTTTTTTCTTTTACAACCATAATTTCTTCAAGATTCATTTAGTTTTTAACCTGTTAGGATTGAGTACTCAGTTTTTGCTGTAGATCTCAGTTATTGTGTTTTCTAAAGTCTGTCTTCAGTTTCTTTTAATTGCTTTTCTTTTTAATCCCTCCCTTCCCTCCTTCCCTCCCTCTCTCTCCTTCCTTCCCTCCCTCCCTCCCTCCCTCCCTCTCTCCTTCCTTCCTTCCTTCCTTCCTTCCTTCCTTCCTTCCTTCCTTCCTTCCTTCCTTCCTTCCTTCCTTCTTTTCTTCTTTCCTTCCCCCATGTCTTTTGCTACAGGACTGAGGAGTGAATCCAGAGCTCTCACACTGAGCTGGATCTTGGGTCCTTTTATTTTGAGACAGAGTCTCACTAAGCTACTGGTCTGGACTCAAACCTCTAATCTCCTCTTCTAACTCTCAGAGTACTAGATTGTAGGTATGAGTTCCTTTCTCATTATGATACTTTTTATTTCATTATAAAATAAAAGATTAGGAGTTTACTTGATGAATTTCTTCAGCTATTCAGTTAAGATATCTTCTGGCTCCTGCTTTCTTGGCAGGGATGTACAAGATGAAGAAGACAGTGAAGGACTGTTTTAAGAAATTCATTATTAGTGTGCAAGAAATACCTAAATTTCAGAAAACTCAAGGCCTGTGGGACAGTGGGTGTGAAGGAGACATGAGTGAAGCACAGGAACATGTCAGATCCAAGATTCTACTAAGTGTCAAGTCTCTTTGTATTGAAGTGCATCCTGTCCAACTTGTGAAAATAATATGGGTGTTAGTTGCTAATACAACAATGGTCATCCCTTTGTAGATTTAGTGATATTATGCACTCTCCTTCCAAAGAAAGAATCCCCATTCATCAAGCCTTTTACATAAAGTATTTTCATATAATCTAAACACACCTTAACATATACTCTAAGACATCTCTACATTATTTATAATATATAATTAAGTAGAAATGGAAAAAAGTTATGTAAATACTTATTTTTTACTGTAGTTTTAGGAAATAAGGAAAGGCAAATGGGTTGTATATGTGTGGTACAGATGGCAGTCTTTGTAAACTTACATAAGAGTGATCAGCAATAAGAAAACATCGTCTCTCCTTAGTAAGTTCAACCTGCAGATGCAGAGGGCAATCTGTATGTTAAACATTTCCCAGCCACTTCTAATATTGCAATCTTAGCTTCTCTTTAATTTGTTAACCCATGAAGGGAAAATGATCGTGTGAGACAATGAAAATTATCTCATCTTTGACAAATCATGAGACAATAATTACACTATTATGCAAGTAGCTGCCAAGTAAATGAATGATTAACAGATTCTATTATTTCCTTCTATTTCTAAAGTAACTGTGGTATTTCTTTGAAAAAGTTACACAAGGGTAAGATTATTACAACTTCACAGCTTCTCTTGAAGCATCCATTTCCTTATATCTAACCTTCTGCTCCTTTGATGAGACTTTTATCATCCCAAGAATGAACTTTAACAATAATGACTTTCTAGTCTCCTCTATTTGTACAAAGTTTTCTCAATTCTTAGAATTCACTTTGAATGTAATTTTCAAGTACATCTTACATTTTGTTACTCATTTTTTAAAAGACCTTTTGTAGTTATCAGAAGCCTAATTTTCTTGTTGTTTTCTCTTTTCTACTTCCTTTTGTATAAAACACAAACAATCCATTCATTTATGTTCTAAATAACCTCACATTTCTTGTGTTATATGCACAGAATGATGGAGCCAGGTACTAACATGTGTTCACGATTGGATCAAACTTTATCTTTCCTACTTATTGAAATCTATGAACATTTGTCCCTTTGAGTAAATGATCAACTTTTTAACTTTGGCCTCAAAAAGTCAAGAAAAACAAAATTTTTCTTTAGCTTTTTTCTTTCCTCACAATATGTTTCAATTCCTTGAAAACAATAGATTTCACCCTAGGTAGATAAAAGGTTAAAGAATAATCTTTTATTTGGAAGACTTTTTACTCAGGACATTTGCACCACTTAAATTCATGGCATAAAGATCAGCTCAAATGTGATTTTTTAGAACACAGTGAAGTGCTAGGATTGTACTGCAATGCATTCCAAGGCAATAGGGAAAGTGATCCCATCACAGATATTGGAAACTGTGGATTATGTCCCCATGTGCTTTTCTGAATGTCACTTTTTTTGTCCCTTTAAGAGAGAAAAATGTTTCTGTTCTGTCTTATTTTCTCTTTCTATCCCATGATTCTGTGATCTCTGCTGACTGATGTGCACATCTTCACTCAACATTACCCTTCTTCCTAGTGTAGTTGGTGAGGGCACATAAAGAAACAGACTTGACAAAAGGTGACAGAAGATGATCACCATTCTATGAGAAAAGTGCATATTAATTGCCAAGAGTTGAAAATAATCATGTTTTTCATCTGGGTCACAAGTAAGCAAGATTTTTCTGTCAGTAGCTATAAAGGATTCCTTAGTGTTATCATACCTCATCCTACTCATTATTTATGACAGATGTTATTTTAGGTTGTTTTGTTCTTAATTTTTTTCTTTTATTTAAGTTGGTGAGTTATAGGCTTTAGATGCTTTTCTTTGATAATATAATGAAGAGTACATAATCAGTGAGGAGGCCCAGGAATTTCAATTTTTGTTTTTACTTTTTCATATGGCCAGAGTTTGATGTGTATAATGAAAACATAAGGCAAACAAATCAATTAGTGTGCAGAGATCCATGGAGCAGTGAGCTTTCTATGACAGTTAAGAAACACCTGCAGTTGCTGCCACGTTTCCAGCTTCATTACCATCAGGCAGCATCCTGTGTGGGAATACATGTCTTTGTGTCACTAGGGATGTTGTGTCAGGGATGGGATTTTGACCAAATGAATCTGAATCTCCAAAAAGTTGCATAACCAGTAAAAAAAATATATAGAAAAATAAAGATTAGTAAAAGATAAAAGACTAGCTCTATTACTGTAAAAATGAATCAAAAAATCAATGACCAAGAGGCTGTAATATCATGTATTTTGTACTGAGTCATAATGGAATATTGGGGGTTGGATGGGAACTTCTGTGTTGAACTTGTAAGATGACAACACATATCAGAAAAAAAATTGCTACTGGAAATAGAAGAAAGAAAGAGAAAAGGGACCAAAAAGACAGAACTGTAGGAAAAGTGGAAATAGAGCTTATTTAAGGGGAAAAGGAACAAGAATTGGAGGGAGCAGAGGGGATTGGGAGAGAAAGAGAACAAAAAAAAGAATTACGATGTATTATGTACACATATAAATATTCTGGGATAAGTGTAATCATCATGCATCAGAAACATACACTAAAGAAAAAATAGTGTTGCCTGTAAGGAGGAAGTGAGTGAGGTAAATGTTGTCCAGGCTCAGTTTATGCCAGGAGACAAGCCTGGACTGCAGCGCCAGAGACCTACACTAGACTGTGTTGTCTCTGAGCTAAGAGAGAACTTACAGTTCATGGAGATCAGGAAACTTGCAAGTACAAAATGAAATATGAGAGAACAGAGAGCTTGAACATAAAGCTTTGAAAATGTGATGAGAGATCTCTTGCAGGTTCAACAGATAGTAAATAGTAGTCAGAACTAGGAAAGGACTATTAGAAATGAACACATGTAACCATCCCAAGAGCAGATTCAGGGCTCAGAGCAAAGAACATCCTCTCAGGTTGATGAGACCTTTTACTGCTTTGTGTGATCTCAGAAGATTCCTAGAGATCTCAGAAGAGTCCCACCCACTGATGACATGGGTACTAGAGTAAGAAACACTCTGTGCCTCACTAAAAACACTTACAACCAAGCTGAAAAAGGATTTCTAACTGATTCCAAGTAACTTATCCAAATCATAGAGCCCATCTCAAATGCACTAAAATAGATATCACTTACAAAGGTAAAGTATGTGATGTTGAACATTTGACCAAAAATTACCGCATACATAACAAAGTAAGAAAAATGATTCAGACTGAAGAGAATCAATAGAAATATACTACAAAGTGGCACAACACTCAGGAATGTTAGACAAAAAACTAAAGCAGCTATAGTATGTTGAATATACCTCACAGATGAAAGTATGTGGAAAGAGTATGAGCACAGTGAAGATGGATATGGAATGCAGAAATAGTAAAAACATATGGACAAAATACAAAACACACAGTGCATATTGAATGAGATTAACCATTAAAGATGTTTTATGAGGGAGATTAATGAATTTACAGGCATGGTGTTAAAAACTATTTAAAAGAAATTTTGAAAAAAAAACCTGAAAGAACAAATACAATCAGTATACTGAGGGAGGCATGTATATCTGGAATCAGGAAAAGAAACATGAATAAATTTAGCCACAATTTTCAACAAATTCAGTAAAAGTTATACATAAACATGCTCATGAATTTTAATGAACCATAAGAAGAATAAAGATACACATATTTAAATTACTTAAATTCAGAAGAAAAGACTCAGAATGAGCCAAAGATACATTATATACACAACAAAAGAAAAACAGAAGTCTCATTCACAAATGTTACCTAGGGGCACATATATATGTAGATTTACACAAATGTTAAGAAAAGAAAAATAATTTGAATTTTACTTCCAATCAGATATTTTTAAAAATAAATATTTTTGTTATGTAAAATGTGTACAAATTCATCTTTAATAACAAGGGATGAAAAAACGTTAAAACCCTCTATCACTTTGAAGCACACTAGAAATGACCCAAGTGTAACAAGAAGCAAATGTCTTTACAGAAAAAATCTTCCTCAGAGGTCATTGACATGCCTCATATTAGTGATTAAAGATCCCATTTCAAGATGCCAGAGGCAATATAACAATATAAACTCAAAACTTGCTAGAATGAAAGAAATAAAAGAAAAGAAGTCCATGTAACTGGAAATATCAAAGCAATAGTGAAATCAAACAAAAGCTATGTTTTAAATATACCAGTAAAATGGATGATATGCAGCAAGGTTGACACAGGCAACTTGAAAACAGATGTGAATTGCTTGTTTCAGAAACTATAGAACAGAAGTATCATTAGAGACCACATAGCTACTTGGAGATCTAGAGTCATGTGCCATATACTCATGGGATACATTCTGAGATTTGGGTCACTGAGTGATTCCATCATTTCAAGGACATCACACTATTCATTCATACAAATCTCAAAGGTGTAGCCTGATTCTCCCAAGAGGCAGAGCCAGTCATAATGACCCATGTCTGTAATGCTAGCACTCAGGAATCTGGGGAAGGAGGATCACCATGAGTTCAAGATCAACCTGAACTACACTGTTAGTTCAGATACAACCTGAACTGCATAGTGAGATCCTGTCTCTAAAAACAAAGCCAAAACAAGCAAACAAAACAAACAAACAAAAAAAAACAGAGACCCAGTAGACAAGAGATATATAATGTCTTTGCTGGCCTGACAAGAGGTAAAGTCTCACAGTTGTTAAATGTAAGCAAAAAGAATACTTTTGAAAATAATGATAAAAAGGAGAGCATAACAGATGCCTGAGATAGTATTTTTTCATCATTATCAGTTGTAAGGTGCTGTACACAATAGAATGTGTTATATACTTTCATACAACCAACTGGCAGCACAGGTTTGTTCACGCCAGTATCAGAATGAACACATAAAGAAGAGCATCAAATGTCAGTTACAATATCCCCAGGCAATGAGTACTCTTCAGATTTGTTATAGTGTTGTAAAAACACCATTGTTGACTGAAATATTTTCTCATGATGCATATGAAGGAATATAACAGAAATTGTATGGACATGAATTTGAAAATGTTAGATGTAATGGAATACTTCTTGGATGAAAAACATTGCTGAACAAGCATCCCCCAAAAGAACCATTTCCAGAGCCAGATAACTCAGTTAAACCAAACATCAAGCAAATGAACAAATAAATAAACCTTTACAATCTCATCCAGAAATAGAAGAGGAGTAGTTACTGAGACATTTTATTATACCAGTGTTACACTCCTGCTAAAAATAGAAAAATCTAATCTACTTCAAAAAAGGGAAAATTTCAAAGCAGAAAGATCATAGACACAGAAATCCTCAGGAAAATATTAGCAAATCAAATGTAATTGGGTATGTATAAGTACATATATATAAACATCTATCATTTCTATCTCTCCATAACTATCCTTCTATCATCTAATTATCAATCTGTGCTTTTTTTTTTTTAGACATGGTCTCGCTTTGTAGTTCAGGCTGGCCCTGAGCTCACTATGGTGCCCAGGCAAGCCACTGCGAACTCAGCAATCCTCCTGTCTCTGCCTCCCAAGTGCTGGGATTACAGGCGTGACCCACCACGTCCGGCACTGTGGTATGTGGTGTTGATTGTTGGTGGGCATGTCTCCATGCCCAGCATTATATGTGGTTAGCGGGAATCGAACTCAGGACCTTGCACTTGCGAGGCAGTCGCCAGAACCACTGAGCTAACCCTCCGGCCCAATCTGTGCTTCTTTTTATCATTTAGCTAAAGAATAACATGCTACTAGGAAATCAATCTTCTGCCATAAATGTGAACTTGTTCAACATTCAAAAAATAATTACCATAACTCATTGTATTAAGTCGAGAAAGCCAGACGAGATGTTGCTACTCCTTGAATTCAAGAGTGCTAAGGTAGGACAATCACAGGTTCAAATCCAACAGTCTAACGAGTTAGTGAGACCAGATATTTAAAAAGAGAAATGGAGTGGGTTAGAGATGTAGCATCTCAGTGCAAAAATTCTGGGTTCAGTTATCCACATAACAGTGTGATAAGCATACAAGAAAGTAGACAGATGACTTCTGCCCTTGCAACATTCCAGGGCCATCTGATTGTTCTTAAGAGTACAGGATGATTTCTACTTGGTGTTCCTCTGTAATGCGCAGCCACTGGCCCTTCTTTGGTCCTTCTTTGTCTAGCTCAGAATAGCAGCCTGGCTTGCTTCCCTTGGTCATTGCAACATGGGAACATGTGAATAGTTCACATTACTCTCAGCCCAGGCAGCTTCTGCTTAACAGTTTCTCTGCAGCTGTGTGCTTCCTTCTTCACTAGGCCTCAGGCCTGCAAGTAATTTGATCATGGAGACTTCCCTTGAAAGATCAATTGAAGTAACTCTTAAGTTTGGCAAAGTAAGCCCTAACTCTATCCTAACTCCAGATTATGATTACATTCACATGCTAAATTAAGAGTTAGCTACTTAATGTTATATTTATCTTTTTTCTTATTCAACTCATAATAGCTATATACTGATTGAATGAATGGCTCCTTTTATTACACTTTCCTTAGGACTTAATAATCAGAAAAGCTTTATAAATGACATTTCATTGTTTCCCATCAGAGGAAATGTTGGGGCATAATATGTGTGTTGATTAACAATATTACAAAATGTGTCAGACCTTTCAAAATATTCATACCTTTCAAAATTTTATCTTCAATGTTATATTTAAATATACTTATTAGTGCCTATTATTCATTCATCAAATGTCCATTATTGGGTTCCTCATACATGCCAGACATAAGTAATTCAGCCATAAAAGGCAACAGAAAAAGTACAAACCTGTGAAACATACAATCAGTTTTCACTCTTACTTGTTTTTAAGGAAGACAGTGCAATGAATGAAACAAATAGCAATCCTCCCTCTTTCCCTCAGAAAAATTACATACTCATATCACTTCCCATTATCCCACCAACAAGTCCACACAGCACATTAATAATCCACTTTCAGTAAACTTCTGACATATATGTAACACATGAAAGTAACCATGCAACACACATTTTATGTCCAAACTGTTTCATTTAACATAATTTCAAAGTTCATATTAATACACTATTTTCATTTATTACTTTGGATTCAATTTATCAATTTGGATTTTTACATGAAAGAAGCTATTGTGAACAAGTGAGTCCATGGGTTTTTATGGTCAAACTTGTTTAGATACCCACCCCTCACAAAAAGCCTCATGTGGATGAAGTGAAGCTTTCTTTTTCAGAAGTGACCGAATCTGGAATGCGTGATGCTGAGATTAAAAGCACGTGTTTTCTAAAATACCACATATGAGTGATTAGTTTGGCACTGTCCTAATCTTGGTAGTCCAGATGGAATAAAAGGAGAAAAAAGATGCTGTTAAATTCTCTTGCTGCTTTTGCTGTTTCCCACTATTATGAACTGTTACTTCTCCGGTACCCAGCTTTAGAGCAAGCCAGATAAGGACTAAAACTCCATACAGACTATAAGCCAAATAAACCTTTTCCTTTAATTTGGGGTATTACGTATTTTGTCTCACCCAAGAAAGCAAAGCAACTAAGAGGTGGAGTCAGATGCTTATTCTGTAGTATCATATGGGCACATTGCATCTTGCTCAGCTCTGTCCTCCAAATTTCTGTGTAAAGATGATTTCATTCTTCAGTTATAAATATACAAGAATGGAACTCCCAGGTTAGAGAGTGTATATTAAGCGGTGTAAACTATCAAGCTATTTCCCCAAATACCTGTAACCATTTTATATTCCCACAGTGCATGGAGATTAAGATTTTCCACAGTCCCCAGGGCATATGCAATCTGTGACATTCTCACATTCTTCCCTGGAGTACGGGGACATCACACACGCACATTTTGCAACTGCTCATGCTCTTAGTCTCCTACTCATGTGCTCCAATCTTTTTCCAACTCTTATATTTAGGAACTATACCTTATGGAAAAAAGCTTTCTGGAGATTTCTTGGTATTTCCCCCCAAGTCTGTGGCCTGAGCTTTCTTCCTCATAAGAAAGTTTTTAATATTGGTAAAATCCAAATATTTTTATTATTTTTTAATGATTGTGCTTTTGGTATCATGTCTCAGAACTCTGCCTAACCTTAAATCACAAGAATTTGTGTAAGTTTTTTATTAAAAAAATTTATGCAGACAACCACTTGCACATAAGGCAAGTTTTACTCCTCTCTCTCATGTGCATGTTTCTTATTTCTTTTATGTTCCTGTTTTATGGATTAGTTCTTCAATATGATGATCAATAGCTGTGATGAGAGTGGACATGTTTGCATACTCCTGATTATATGTGAAAATCACTCAGTCACTAGTAAGTAATTGCTAATTGTAAGGTTTTTGTAGGTGGTTTTTTAATCATGTTGAATTAATTTATTTTTTTCTTGAAGCTGGAATGAACACAGAAATAATTTCCGGATGAGAACAGCCTGCTGTGACCTTGACTTTCGCCTTGTGACACTTTGGATGTCAGACAACTAAAACTACAAACAATAAATTTGTGTTGAAAACAACTGTGTAATTGGCTTCGGTAGTAACAGGAAATCAGTGCAGTATCAGGCTTGTCTGTTTTCACTAAATGTTTCACATCTGGAATGTTCTTGTTGAGATTTGAACGTACTTCTTGTTGACTTACTTATTCCTAAAGTCATTTTATTACAGTCAAATTCTTTACACTTAAGCAATGTTAGTATAATTCTGTATTTCTTTTCTCAAATGACAAAAAAGTCTAAAGAACAAGATAAAGAGATAACCGTCGCTTTTTATTTCACTAACTGAAAGAAGCAGAAACAAAGAAGTTTAAAACTGATGTGGTCATCATATTTAACACTCTTCATGATTTTTTTTTAATTGGGAAAGGAGCTCTCATCTTCTGAAGAATCAAGGTGCTTTTCCCCTGTTCTGTGTTACAGATGTTCACTTTCCTCTTTTCTGTTGGCTCCTGGACAGAACTTGATCCGGTGTCATGAGTGTTTCTCTGACGGGGTGCGGGTCTCCGGAGCTCCGCCTGACGGGGAAGAGCCAATGCACCTCAGTCCAGCTATTCTAAACTTCTCCAAGGGCAGCCTGGAGACTGAGTCCCTACTGGGCCTGTGGCTACTGTGTGCCCTCTACTGTGCTCTGTGGTGAAACTGCCCTCAGATTTCCTGGATACAAAATCCTTCCTGTGCCTGTTATTGGAAACGTGTGGCACATTCCTCAAAGCATATTCAGAGGTTGAATAAAGCCTTGACTTGTACAGCTTTTAAAGCAATTGTCTAAACCTTATCAGTTGCCTTTTGTATTTCCCAGGACACTTTCATCACTACGACTACAAAGAAATAATGTTTCTGGGTTGAACGTGATGACCATGTAACTAGAATTGTTGCAAGTCCTTCACTGAGAAGATTTATCTTGCGTGTTTCTCCGGTCTCATAATGAAGTCTCACTACAGTCACTGTGAAAACTCATGGTTTCTCATTATTGTAAGCTATTGTAACTCACTCAGTGTTGTGACATCACAAGAAGCATTAGATTTAAATAGGCCAGATTATTTGTGTATATATTCATATTTGTATAGATTATTAGTTATGCCCTGTGACACTAAGCCCAGAGGTATAGTGATATATCTATTCTGTATTCCAACCTTAAAAATATTTGCAGTAATTGTAAAATATCTTATAACTAGTAATTTTAATATGATTTTCTTTTGCAATAAATGTGAACCTATAAATAATTATATAAATATTAAAATTATTATATTATGTATATTATTTTAAGCATTCCTCTATTCCATAAATACCAATATCATGTAAAATGTCAAGGATGTAGATTATATTCATCTCCAGTGAGTTAAAATGTGAAGCAAAGAGTTCAAACTTCTTATATAACATCCTGGCCAGAAACAAAAAAACAATCATGAATCTCCAGAGCATGCAGGGCCTGAAGCAATTTTTTTCCTCAGGAGTAGATGCCAATTTCCAAAGGTCCAGAACAAATTTATGAAGCTGTGGGGTGGAGAGAAAGCAAATATAAATTCTTGTGTATGATGAGAAATTGGAGTGCAGGAACCAGCCCTCAAAGACCTCTGAGAGGTGGTGGTCAGTAGATAACACAAAAACTTTCATATTTACATATAAACTGTACATTTTGTTTATCTTAACAATAGGTTATAAGATTTTCTGATTTCTAGAAGCAAAAGCACACAAAATGTGTATGTGAGTGCACGTGTGTGTGTGTGTGTGTGTGTGTGTGTGTGTGTAAGAAAAACTATTCAGAAGAAATAAAGTCATTTTCTAGGTGTGGTGGTGCAAGCCTGTAATCTCAACACTCTGGGAGGCTAAGGCAAGAGAATCACAGGTTTGAGCCCATTATGAGTAACTTAATAAGACTATCTGAAGGTAAAAAGTAAAAGATACCCTGAGTTTGATCCCTGATACCACCAAAAAAGAAAAAAAGAAGTAAAAGATGTGCTGGAGATATAGCTCTGTGTGAAGCCCCTGAGTTCAATCCTCAGTGCAAAACAAAAACAAAATCAAACGCAACAAAAAAAGGAAATTTCTGTGAATATTGATAAAAACTCTGAAGACAATTTTTTAAATATAAAAGGAAAGTAGCCAAATTATTTTGATTCAATAGAAAACACAGAAACTATCTATCTATCTATCTATCTATCTATCTATCTATCTATCATCTATCTATCTATCTATCTATCTATCTATCTATCTATCATCTATCTATAGTTTCTCTCTTTGTGTGTATATATATATATATATATATACACACACACATTTATATAAAAATGTATATATATCAGAACCCTTTGACCTTGGAATTTGTGATTTCAAGGACTCATGAGATTGATATCAGCAGGTTAGGCTTGCATAATAGAAACAGAGGTGGGAATTAGTGCTGTAGTTTTGAGATAAATTTTATTTTTTCTCAGGTGAACCTCAGTTTTTGCTCATAGGGCATCCAATTAGGCTGAGTTCCACAAAAGCTACTGAATATAATTTCCTTAATTATGATCAACTATTGTTAATAACATCTACAAAACTTAAAAAAACATTGAGGAAAATACACATAACCCAAAGGAGAAATTGTTTAAATTATGAAAATAAGAAATTAAAAGGGAAATTACTTCTCACCTTACAGAAGTAATAGTCAATTAAATAAAATCTAAACAACTGTATGTCAACAAATTACATAACATCTACAAGATGAATATATCCCAAGAACAATATAAACTACCAAAACTGACCCAGTAAAGAGAAGAACGTATGAATATATCCATGATCAGTATTCAGAAGAATTTTCAATCAGAAGCCCAAACTACATGACTTCACCAGTCAGTGAATGCTGGTGAATTTTATTAGAGTTTTAATGAAGAATTGACACCAGCATAAGGAGGAAACATTATTTTCCTCATGCTACAAGATCAGTCTTATTTGATATCAAAATATGACAAAGAAATTACAGATTTTTTTTATTTCCCATGCTTTCAGACATAGAAATCCTCAATAAGAGAGTAGCAAATTCAGTTTGAATTAGTAGCTTATCAAAACAGATAGTAAGATCTATTCAAAATTGAAGGTATGTGACCACTAAAAATCAATAATTGTAATATTTCATGATTATAGCATAAAGAGAAAATACAGTCGTTTCAATAGACATTTAAAATATTGAAAAAAATCTAAGCTTTTATACTAAGTATGAAGAAAAACTAGAAATAGAATGAAAGCTCACCTGATAGACTGATCCTCAAAAAGAAAAAGGTTAACATTTTATTTAATGGTGAAATTGAAATATTTTCTTCCACAACCAGTGAATTTAATACAATGTCCAGCCTTGCCACCAGCTTCAACACTGTGGTAGAGGTTTTACCCAGGTTATTAGGTAGCTGTGTGTGTGTGTTTGTGTATGCGTGTGTCTATAAAAAAAAATATATATATATATGAAATAAACTACAGAGAAATTAGTTATAGTTTATAATTTCAGCAAAGCATAAATATATATATATATACACATATATATATATATATATTCCAATTAGATCTGGTATAGCAACAATCTTCTCATAAATGAAGCTAAGAAAATAATGTTGTTTATAATAGCATCAAAACCAAGGCATAGTTAAATTAAATTTAAAAATTTCAAGATTAGACATTGGAATCTGTAAAACAGTGATGATAAATGTTAAACAAGAGCAAATAATTTGTCTGTTATGCCTATTTGGAGACCAGAAGTAAAGTATGGTTAAGATGGCAGCACATCCCCAAATGACCTATGTATTTAATGTAATCCCTGAAAAAATGATCTGGAGTAATCATGGTACTGGAAAATAAAGAAATGCTACAAAAATGTTCTGCTATAATTGGGGTTATAAAAGGGACCTACCCTGAGTAGATTCTTATAACTAAAACAAGATTAATAAAGCAATAAAATATTGAATTATAACCTAATTGTGTTAGGAAAAGGAGCAGAAGAAATTTTCTTTGGCTATGACAGAGTAGCAGGTGGAACTCTTTTGAAGAAGTTATAATTTGCAGAGATTTGTATTAGTCTACCTGAGATTAAATTGCATAGAAATACAACTATATACATAAATGTATGTAAAACTTTCAATCTGAGAAGGTTGGTGGACTGGACTGATAGCAATCCCTGATATGATCTTGTGCTACACACATGTAAAATTTTGAAGGCACAGAGAAAACTAACTGAACAGTACAGATCTATGTAATTTTCTATAAGCTCATATAAATTTAAATCTCAAAACAGTTTAAAATATAAGGTTCACATTTGGCAAGAGATTGAAAATCATAGAAATAAAGAAAATCTATAAAAATAGAGAAATTGAAGAACAAATGAAATAATAAATGTTTGAAAATAAAATAAGGCATATAGGAGATGTGGAGTATATTCCTTAACTTAAAAATATGTATCTTGACATTCTAGATAGGTAGTTTCATAAATTATGATATAAAATTGAATAACAAAGATTTTTCATAATATGATAAAAGATACCAGCCTTCCCCTTGGCAAAGCAAAATAAAAGCAAATACAATGAACACAAGGACCATCACAGGTAGGGAAATGATAATATAACTGATAAAAGTAAGGGCAACAGAAATAGGTAGTTAAAGCACAATGAATAATAATTAAGATTTAAGGCAAACCATGGAAGACAGAATTCTAAAGCTAATGGAAAATGTTCAAAATTGCCAAAACATTATTCTAAACCAGGAGCTTTACTCATAAAAATTAAGGTAAAGACATTTTCAGAGAAAGACAGAATATTTATTATCCTCAGTGTTCATTCACTAAGAAGCAAAAGTAAAGAAATAATTCTTCAATGACACATAAAAATGTTATTCGGGGATAAAGAAAAAGCATCATATGTTAAAAGAAAATGAAGGACTAAACGTAGATGGAAATGGAGAGACTGTTCCTAAAAATACCCAATGTTGACCATGTGCAGACAATACTTACATAGTCAGAAATCTATGCCTATGGTTCTACACTTGCAAATTCAACCAGCTGGGGACTTAATGTAATCCCTGAAAAAATTTTAATTTTTAAGCTGCATCTTTTAGCTCAGTGGTTCTAGTGCCTGCCTAGTAAGTGCAAGGTCCCTAGTCTGTACACAGTAACCACATACAATACCGGGTATGGTGACTCATGCCTACCAGCAATCAGTGCTACGTACCACAGTCCCAGGCTTGATAGCTCATACCTGTAACCCCAGCATGCAGGAGGCAGAGGCAGGAAAATTGCTGAGTTTGAGACTTGTCTGGGGTACATGGTGAGCTCAGGGCCAGCCTGAACTACAAAGGGAGATCCTCTCTCAAAAGCCAAAAACAAAACATATAACACTAATAGACAAAACAATAAAACTAACAGAGAAGATTAGAAATGATGCCAGAAAAGTCCTCAATTTATCCAGAGTAAGGATTATAAATAATAATTGCCTTAAATAGAAATAGTCTAAATAACTTGAATAAAATAGATTTTTTAACCTACATAAAATTCTTACAAAAAAAGAGAAAATATAAAATAAGTGTCATTTATAAGTAGTGTCTTTGAACTTATGACACTATAGTTTGGTGGTAAAAGTGTGAAAAACTTGGACAACTAAGTAGCTACAATGAGTATCAGAGATTTATAACTTTGGATTTAAAAGTTACAGAAATATAAAGGACTATTTCATAATCACAAAAGAACAATTCATCAAACAGATGAGCCAGTGTTAGCCAGGTGCGTATCTAATTCTAAAATTTAAAAATACATAAATTAAAAAATCACAAAATATAAAGAAATATGTAGATGAATATACAATCATAGTTGCAACCAGGGGACAGTACAGGGGATTGAACTGCAAAGCAATCCTCCTGTCTCTGCCTCCTGAGTGCTGGGATCACAGGCGTGAGCCACCACCCCTTGCACTGTGGTATGTGGTGTTGATTGCTGGGGCGTGAGTCACCAGGCCCAGCATTGTATGTGGTTACCGGGATCGAACTCAGGGCCTTGCACTTGCAAGGCAGGCACCGGAACCACTGAGCTAAATCTCTGGCCCAAGAGATTAAAAATTATTAAAGAATACATGCAATGATATAGAAAATTTAATAACATATCAATGAATATCAAATTTAATTGATATTTAGAAAGAAAACTTCACCTTATAATTTCAAAACACACATTGTCCTCTATTACACATGGAACAGTGACCAACAAGAACCATATTATGAACGTTAAAATATACCTCTATAAATTCAGTTGATTGAAATAAACACTGGAGAGACTTGTCTCTGGCCTGCCATGTATGGAGTTCTTGAGTCACTACTGTGTTCACAACAAGAAGTCCATAAATATGAAAATGAAAATCCAGTTTCAGTGGTGCACCCTTGTGGTCTCAGCTTCTCCGGAGGCTGAGGCAAGATCACTTGAGCATGGAAGTTCAAGATCACACTGGAGAGTACAGCAAGACTTCACATCAGACACTTTTTAAAACATTTTACAAAAGTCAGCTGCTCTTCATCCATCAGACTTAAGGTCACAGGGCAAAATATGGCCCAAAAGTTGAAGAGACAGAAGGATACAAAGAATTCTGTTTGCCAAAGATGCCCAGAAAGATAAATTTCCTTAGAAAACAGTGCAGAGGGTGAAAAAACCTGCAGGGGAGATGCCTTATGGGGGCTCAGTGTGAACGAATTTGAGCTAAACATGGCTGCACATATACAATGCACCAATAAAGATAATTTTTAAAAAATACCTGCTGTGCATCCTAACAAGTAGGAACATTCAAGACTACATATTGTATCAAATTCTATTCCCATGAAACCCGGGACAAGAAGCCTGATCTGTGGTGACCGTGATGAGAGCAATCACTGCAGGGTCTGTGGGGACTGAATGACTAAGGGGGAAAGAGCTGACTGAGAGGATGAAAATGACATGCATCTTATCAGGGTCACTGGTGATGTGGGTATACACATGTCGTATGCATTGACTGAGCAATAGGCTTATGGTATATATATTAAACTTTAGGTAATTCTTCAATAATGAATTTCTAAGATTAAGTACATAAACGCAACATTACTTCTTTTTTCAGTATATATTCTTTTTATAAATGAAATCTAATTGGTGCTGGTCACTCCATGCACAAGACCTCGCTCCCATATGCTGGTGTATACGCATGAGCGGTTGAGAGCAATAGAAATAAATGTGACAGGAGTAAAAGTAAATCGACCATATGTCATGTTTGCCATATTGTTCAACCTGAGTAAAGTTACTTTATTTTCCTGCACAACTAAGGAAATGTGTTTTTTTTTTCTTTTAGTTTATTTTTATCTTTATTGGTACATTGTATATACACATCCTGATCACACTCAATATTGTGAATTTGTACCAGAATAGAACACGATTTAATTCTCATTTTTTTCCTATTCCCTTCCCACCCCCTACATACATAAGCTTTGTTTCCTGTTTTTATTACCATCATTTTAATGTGCTTCTTAATGAACCCAACAGTACTATTCTTTTTCAACCTGAAACAACACAGCTACATGCTGTACGAGGTGAAGACAGAAGCCAGACTCCAGGAATGCTGAGTTAGAAACTCAAGGTGCCTGGTCATCACGGCCCGAGAGCTTTGGATAGCACCTCTTCCACTTTAAGACAGCCTCGTCCTTCCCGTGTTAAGTGTTCTCAGATCGAGCTCAGGAAAAGAAGGTGCAGAAGCCAACAGTTAGTGGCACTGGGTTTTCTATTTCAAGCTGTCACAGCTGCAAAATTGTTCAGTGTCACTCTGCAGGGAGTGCTCCCAGCTATGCAAATGGGTTTGAAATGTGGCATTTGCCAGCATGGGGTGGCGGTGGTGATAGCTGAGTGACTGCCACCACTCCTGCTGATGGATTGACTCTTGTCACAGGAGAGCCAGCCAGCATTGATTTCTGCTCTTCTTTCATGTCCCGGTGACCTTCTCCCTGCCACGAAGGAAGGAAAAGGAAAAACGGACAAGCAAAAGGTGTGGAGCGAGCGAGGAATTGAAGTGTTTCGTCTCTCCTTCATCTCTGCTCTGCTCAAGCGCTTTCCTTGTTCCTGTGTCTTTCCATCCCATGAAGTCACCACCTTCACTCTTCTCAGGCCTCCTGCTGCCACCTTATTATGTGATTCGGTCTGTTGATGTTTCGTGGATATTTCTGTCATATTCTTTAAAATGTACTAATAAAAGAACGGAGAGTAAGCGAAATACTCCCCACACCCTTTCACCATGAAATTCCGAGGTTTTAACCTTCTCCTTTATGTAGGAAGAGCCGCAGCCTGCCGCTGGTAAACTAATCCTCTTTCTTCATGGACATGGAGAAGTAACAAGAGAGAGAGTCGTGTCGAGACTGCCATTTAGGGTAATACTTTTTCAAAGTGGTTTTGTTCTCTTACTATTCTCTGTCATATTCACCAGTGCCACCGACTATATGAAAGGAGTTTTCTACTCAAAGGGCAAAGTCTTCTGCTTAACAGTTGAAAAATGAGCCCATTTGGGGGGGGTAGGAGCAAGAGATGAAGGAAGTGGGGCATAATAGGGAGGGAAGGGAATGAAAGAGAAAGAATTAAGAAAGAAGGAATTATGAGCACATACCAATTTCTCAGAATGAATGTAAGCATTATGCACGCCAAACATGTACTAATAAAAACCCAACAGACTTACAAAGGGAGGCAGAGACTGTAATCTAAGAACGAGATTGATCAGCAGATCACTTTCAGCTAACTTTCTCCTACCTTGTCCACTGATTCCTAGGATTTCTTTGCATTTTTAATTGATTTGTTTCTTTTTTTACTTCCTTTCTTCAGCGAGGTTTAGTTATGAGGAGAATTTGCAACAGTATAGAAATGTTGAGGTGTTGCAGTGGGAGGATTAAAAAATACTTATTTTTAGAAGTTCATGCAATTCGTTCTTAGAAGTTTGTGTAACAGAAGCCATCAGGATGTGGCCATGAGATGCACCTTTAAGAACTCAAAGATTTATAGCAGAGATTAGCATTCTTTATAAAACAGAATTAACAAAAAGACCTCTAAGAATGTTAGGGGCTCTGTCTCAAAAAGAATTACTACTATACCTTTCAGAGCACTTTATGAGTCCCAATAAAAATCACAGGAAGCTCATAGTGGTTTAATATAACTCACAGGGATGATGTGAAGAAAGCCACATGACTGCTTGGATAAGCAGGGGTAAAGCTTCTTTACCTTAAGAGGAGGGTTCAGGAACTCCAAAATTCTATTTCCAAGAAATAGGAAGAAACCAATTCAATTACACATTTAAATTGCAATTTTCCATATTTCTATTTTAATCACCTCAATTGATATTCTGAATACATAAATTGCACTTTTCCATATTTCTATTTCAATCACCTCAGTTGATATACAGAATACTTCTGCTTTCCTGTTTATATTTGCCCATTAAGGCTTATCCATTCCTGTGTTCCGTGAATTCTTGTCTTTTATTGCTACTTAAGAAATTTAATTTATCTAATTTCATATCAATTGAACTATAGAGTATGAACTCTTTCATCTGACTTAAAAATATTACATTAAGGTTTTCAGATATTGTCATATTTTCAATGTGTTAGTTTTATATAAACTTAGCATGTTGACATTGACATTGCAGAGTACAATTGTAATCTCTCTCTCTCTATATATATATAATTAACTTAGACACTTCTGAAATATGTGAATAAATTTAAATTCTGACTAAAATGTGAAATTTCTAGTTGCTACAACCAATTTGCTAAAGTTTATGTTTATAATTTCCATTGTACCATTATTTCATTGTACTTTAATTTGGAATTTTAACTTGTAGGACAGACCATCTTAATATGTGTTATTTAGGTAATTATTTAATTCTAATTCTTCATATCTTTGCATACAAATAATAATTTAAAATAATAGATGTGTGGTGAGTATTTTCTTCCAGTTTGTATTACAAGTTTTCATTTCCTTAATGATCTCTTTCAAAGAGCAAAAATTTAATTTTGAATAGATTTAATGATTATTTTTTATAGATTATGTCTGTAAGAATTTATCTAAGGAATTTAGAATTGCTCCAATGTTTTAAAATTTTACTCTATTTTAAAATGCTTTGGGTTTTATGTACCCTTGAAAAATTTGATTTTATATCTATATATGATTGAGGACAATTTTTATTTAATTCATTCAGTTTCTCAAGGACTATATAATGAAATGACAATTTTTTCCTTGTAAGTGTTCTTGTTTTTTTTTTTTTTTGTTTTGTTTTGTTTTGTTTTGTTTTGTTTTGTTTTTTTGAGACAGGGTCTCGCTTTGTAGTTCAGGCTGGCACTGAGCTCACTATGTAGCCCAGGCACGCCTCAAACTCAGCAATCCTCCTGTCTCTGCCTCCCGAGTGCTGGGATTACAGGCGTGAGCCACCATGCCCGGCCCTTGTAAGTGTTCTTGACTCTACTTCCCATTAAATCTGTTTGAGTGAAAATACTTGATTATGACTGGGTAGGTCAATTTCTAAAGTATTTCCTCCCCAAATTAATTTTCCTTCCTGTTTAGTTCTATTTCTGACTCACTAAAATATTACATTTTGTTTGCTTGTCTAACTTTATCAGTAGCACAATATATTGATTACTATGCTTTAAATATGTCTGAAAATCAAGTAGCATGAATCTTCAATCTTTTTCTTTTTCCAGATTGTTTTATCTGCACTCTTTGTTTTGAATCCAGACTTATTTGCATTTTCAGTGATCAGGTGAAAAGGTAAATTATTGCTTTAATGATTTTATCGTTCTATGAAGCTGTAATCAATTTCAGATTTTTTGCTATGGTATGCAACAAAGTTAAGATTCTTTAAATTCATTTATGGAAATATTGAATATTCTGAGAACCTGTACTTGAAGAGACTATTCGCTTCTTTAGATGTTTTGGATCACAGGTGAAAAATTAAATAAATCCTTTATGGTTGGAAGTTTCAAATATCTTAGAGGCAAGGACTATATCCACTGCCCTGTGGAAGATGGGGCATGTAAGCACCACAAATTGTGAGGATGAAGACTGAACGAAGTCTTTCCAGACCTGCTTTTTCTTCAGGACTCCCTATCGTATAGCATAGAGCTTTGCACAACTTTTCTTTTCCATCCTCAAGGTTCCTCTTTTGGGCTTTTTGAAGTTTTCTCTCTGTACCACAGTAGTGTGAAAATGTTGAATTTCATTAGAAGTCTTGTGTCTCTGAAATAAAAACCTTCTACTAATGTAGTTTTGACTTAGGAATGGGCCATGAGAGATGTGACTTGGAGTTTCCAATCCAGTCCTACAGCCTCTGAAGTCTCATCTTCTCAGTAAAATTCCATGAAAACAAAAGTAAGAGAGGTTTACAGTGGCTCATGGTTTCATTGGATTCAGTTCATTTTCAGCTGTTTCCAAGGCAGGAATGTCATGGTAAAAGGGCATGGTGGAGTAAATGTGCTTGGTTCATGGCAGTTCAGATGTAGAGCAGGGACCAAACCCAGGGAGGAGGGGAGAGGAACCAGATACTAGAACCCAAGAACAGACTTCATTATTCAGTTCAGTCACATCCAGAAATGTACTTCAGTAAACTGCTCAAAACCAACTAAATCAATACAATAAAGCTTAACCACCACATACAGGTTTCAGTTTCTCCCTTTATTCATCAAGCTATGAAATACTCACTATTGTTAATGTAATATGAAGGTTAGAGTTTATTGTTACCCTCAACAACTATATATTTTGTAAAATATACAATTTTGATCATAAAACTTTACATAATATATGTGAAAAGGGAAAAATGCAGACATCTAGACATGCATTATCTGAAGAATAGAGTTAAAAACCAGTTTTTCATAAATCTTGTATTTCATATACACTCCTAGTAAAGAATAGAATTGACAACCTTTCTATCAAAATCAGATTTCAGTAGAACAAAAGAACAAAAGAAATTTTAAATTTTCACTTCTCAGATTCCCTTCAGTCATGACTACTTGCTGTGGAGAAAAAAGAGCAAGATCCCTTTATATATGAGATCTCGGTCAGTCACTGATGCCACTAGAGACAATCACAGCCTTTGCAACCACAGACTTGTACAGACTGCTGAGGCTGATGGAGCTGCTCTGTGGTGCTAAATCGATGGTGCTATGTCATTCCTCACCCACTGAGGAGACTACCAAGATCCAGAACCCTTCTATAACTTCCCATAACAGGAGATGATACCAAGTTCTCCTAAAGGTAGAGCTGTGGCTGTGTCCTACCCAGAGCTGCACGAAGCATTACCATGCCCTCAGCTCTAGGTGGAGATGTTCACCATTTACTTGGTCTTGGGGTTGGCACCATTATGAATCTCCTGAAATCAACAATGCTGTATGTCTTTAGAAGTGATAAATTTGAATATGTGGAACTGGGGTTCTTGTGAGTCCTTGGATCTGTTTCTGGACTGAGTGCTGCTACTAATTTCACTCTGCTGGTGCTCTAAGGCCAACCAGGTGATGAAGATCCTTTCCACTTATCCCAGTCTGAAAGCGGGAAGAAGGGCCAGGTGCTTCAAGCAAGAGGAAACATGAAGTATCAAGAAACTATAATGACTAAAGGAGAGCAATCAATTCTCAAGATCTGA
>PVIC010023284.1:0-19911 GCA_004025085.1 Thryonomys swinderianus | reverse complement strand
AAGCCATTGTTTGTGAATTCCCTGAGAAATGGTTGGGGTAAGGCTCTACCTCGGTGTTGGTTATAATAAATTCTTTTAGCAATCTCCTATAATCCTAGGGTCATATCCTTGAACTGTTGGAAACTGCTTGTGCTTGGCTAAGTGTTTTAATGTGGAGGAGAGAAGTAAGTCACATAAATTAGTCTGAGAGTTTGTAGATTCTATAAGCAATATTTACAGCCCAATCTACCCAATCTAGAAAGAGGTTCAGAAGAGCCCAACCAGAATTCTCTACCAGGGAATCTTGGTCAGAACAAATGTAAATTTAGGCTCCTAAATTTTATATTGAATCTCAGAGACTCTGAAAAAACAAGACAGTTTGAGAAAGAACAAAATGAGAGTTCTCATCCTTCATTTCAAAATTTGCTAAAAAGCCAGGCGTGGTGGCTCACGCCTGTAATCCCAGCACTCAGGAGGCAGAGACAGGAGGATTGCTGAGTTCGAGGCTTGCCTGGGCTACATAGTGAGCTCAGGGCCAGCCTGAACTACAAAGCGAGACCCTGTCTCAAAAGAAAAATTTGCTAAAAAGCTATAGTAATTAAAATAATTCAGTTTAGTGTCAGAAATAGAGAATAGTGGAATTAAGTGAGAAGCCCAGGAATAAATCCTCACTTATATTCTCAGATAATTTCTACATTTTTCATTAAATCATAAAGATGTACACAAGAAACCATGATTTTTTTTTTTTTGCTGTTTCATTTTTCTTTGTGTAATGGGGAACTATCTTAGTTACTTTTCTCATTGCTGAGACAGTACTGACACCCAAACTTAGAGGAGAAAATGTTTATTTGGTTCACGGTTTGTAGAGGACTCAGTTCATTGTTGGCTGACTCCAAGGCAGGGTCACAAGGCAGAGGGCATCACAGAGGAGAAATAGTTCATGGACGGCAGAAGGCAGCAAGGTACAAGTGACCAGAAACAAACAATGACACACTTTCTGTCACTTATATTTTGTCCAGGCTGCCGATCCTTAGGGCAGTAACATGCACACTCTTAATCCTAGTGTCGCATACCTCATCCAAGCACCACACACCCTAAATCTAGTCATCTCTAAAAAGCTGCCCCATGACAAAATGAAGCTTTGAGGAGACATCTAGATACAAACTGTAACAAGAACCCGGAGCCTGGAGCCTGGCACACAGTCACTATACCATTGAAATATGCCTCTAACTCAAGAACAGTGATTTTTAAAATTGATTTTGTTAGTACGTTTTATATACACATTATGATGACATTCAACATTGAGAATTTGTATCTGTACGTGACTCATCTTGACTCTCATTTTTTCATTCCGCTGCCCTCCTTACACCTGGCCACCCCTTACATACATATTCTTTGTTTCTATTTTTACCATCAAATTTTTTCTTTACATTCTCCACTTGCCTCTACTCCCCCACTTTCTCTTTTCCCTTTGAACATTTTCTTCCTATTTCACAGTATCTATCATACATCCCGGACCTCATTTATACCTTCACTTTCTCATACTAGAGAAACTACAGTATTTACACATCTGTGTCCTATTTATTTCACTTATGAATATGTCCTCAAGGTACATACATTTGAATATAAATGACTAATTTTTCATTCTAATACTTTATTTTTAAAAACATTTCTTTATTCAGCCTCCATTTGGTGAGCATTTGGGCTGTTTCCAAAACTTAGGTATTTCAAACGGTGCTGCTGTAAACATGGTTGGAAATATATTGCTGTGGTATGCTGTTTTTAATTTTTTCATGTATATACCTAGTAGAGAAATAGCAGGATCAAATGCAACTGCTAATCCTACTTTTTTTTTTTTTGAGACAGGGTCTCTCTTTGTAGTTCAGGCTGGCCCTGAGCTCACTACGTAGCCCAGGCAAGCCTTGAACTCAGCAGTCCTCTTGTCCCTGCCTCCCGTGTGCTGGGATTACAGGCTTGAGCCACCACTCCCGGCACTGTGGTATGTGGTATTGATGGCTGGTGGGTGTGAGTCACCACGCCCAGCATTGTATATGGTTACTGGGATCGAACTCAGGGCCTTGCACTTGCAAGGCAGGCGCTAGAACCACTGAGCTAAGTCTCTGGCCCTAATCCTACCTTTTTGAGGAATCTCCACACTGATCTCCATAGTGGCTGTACCAGTCTATATTCTCACCAACAGTGGAGATGGGTTTCTTTCTCCTCACAGCCCCACCAGCATTTGTTGTTGGTTGATTTCTTGATAGCAGCCATTCCTTCTGGACTAAGATGGGATCTCAGTATTGCTTTCATGTGCATCTCTCAAATGACTAGCTATGTTGAGCATTTCTTCATATACTTCTTTGTTGTCTTTATTTCTTCACCTGAAAAATGTTTGTTCATTTCAGATGCCCATTTTTGAATTGGGTCTTTAAGTGGGGAGGGCTGATTTTTTAAAGTTCTTTATGTACTCTAGATAGTAGTCCTTTGTCTGAAAAACAGCTGGTAAATTTTTTCCCCTATTGTAGGCTGTCTTTTCACTCTGTTGGTGGTTTCTCTTGCTGTGCAGAAGCTTTTTAATAAGATGAGATCCCAGTTGCTGATTCCTTCTGCTAGTTCTTGTGCTGCAGAGGTTTTGAAGAACAGTAATTGCTAACATGTGTTGGCTAGCAGTGTTTTTCATATTTTTTGCTATGTGGGGAGGCATATATAAGGTCAGTAATATGGGTGGTAAGAAGAATTTACCAAGGAAGGATAATGTAAAATAATTTATTTAGGCAGAGGGCACCATTAAGAGGTGCAATGGATGCATACAAATGATGTATTGCGCTTTCAATGGGATATATTAGGACATTTTATGAACCTTTAAGGGTGTGCCAAAAGGGTCTAGGCAGCAAATGAGATTACCTAGTGAGTGTCTTTTTTTGGATCATCTAAGTGATGTGGATCTTCCAGGATCTCCTGTATCATTTCTAAAAGTGTATGTTCAGAGTTGCAATTTGATAAGACCATTTCTCCCAGCCTTACAGTAGACCTCTTATTGTCACATAAAGAGCTCTGTACAGTACATATAAACTTTTAGAAAAGCTGGATCACGTGGTTCAGTGAGAGAAATGAATCACCCAAAGATTTCTTTATATCCTGTGTAGTTTTGGTCAGTGTTGCTGTATTGTCTTAAGACCACTCCTTGAGTATGGGGCAGAATGACTTGAATGGGGGAGTTCCACTGCTAAGGGTTTTGGGTCAGGTGGTTCTGGTGCCATCTTCATAAGCATAAGATCATGATTCCAAAACAAAGACAAAAACAAAACAAAAAAAACAAGACCCTTTCTCCACTGCTCAGGATTTTAACCTTTTCATTCCCAATGTATAGCAGTTACATCTTTGAAAAACTGATAGATTGAATAGACCCCTCCATAGAAAATTATATGTATATACACACTTTTTTGTGGTGTTCAGAACTGAACACAGGGATGCTCTTTCAACGAACTATATCCTGGTTGCCTAGTAGTTAGGATTCGGTGTTCTCTCTCAACAAACTACAACCTCAGTCTTTTAATTTATTTAGTTATCTTAAGTCAAGGCAGATATACAGATAGTCCTCATAATTCTAATATAGGAATTCTACCTCATGAATGCCTTTGTAATTGTAAACATCTGAAATCATAAAGATACACAAATACTAAATTTATGCTGCATTCTCATTCAATTCTGTGTCATAAACTTTATTTATTTCCGAGTCTCAGAAAAATTTTATTAGTATATATTGTGATCCATGATATTAAATTCTTTGGGGTAAACATATAAATATGTATACTTTTAATCCATTTTTCTTTTCTACCCTTCCCCAAACCTATTTCCTAATATCCAACAAATCTGCTTCTGTTTCTTATCAGTTCTCCTTTATTTTGTTCATTAAATTATTTATATTTTGAGGTTTTGATGTGAGAGAAATCACATAATGCTTTTACTTCTTTGATCTGACTTATTTCACTAAACATTTTAGTCTTAATATGTATCCATTTTCACATAAAACACTCAAACTTACCTGGTTTTAATGCTGAGTAATAACCCATTGTGTATAGACAGCATGTTTCCTTTAGTCATTCTTCTGCTGATGAGCATCTAGGTTGTTACTATAATTTAGGTTTTGTAAATGAAGCTGCTATAGACATAGGTATGCATGTGTCTCTGTATAGTGACTTTAACCCTTTGGGGGGTATACCCAGATGCGGTGTACATGGACCAGATGGAATTCTAATTTAATCTTTTGTGGAATCTCCGTACTGTTTATCACCACGATTTTACTAGTTCACATTCCAATCAATAAGGCAAGAAATTCCATTTCCCCTCAGAAGATTCACCACTTGTTAATTTTTGAATTTTAGCGTTAGACATGCTTACTGGAATAATGTGGAATCTCACTTTTATTTTAAATTATATTTCCCTAATTGCCAAAAATATGGAATATTTTTCAGTTACTAATTGGCCATTTGTACTTTTTTAAAAATTTAATTCTTTATTGGTACATTTTTGGCCATTTGTACTTTTAGGAGTGTCTATTTCAATGGCCCATTTTTCATTTAGGTTTTTATTTTATGGGGGCAATTTGTCTTAGTTTTTATATTTTTAGACAGTCCTCTTATTGAAGAACAGCTGCAAGATTGTTTATTCCATTCTTTTCACTCTGTCAGTTTTTCCTTCTGCTGTGGAGAAGCTTTTTAATACTATATAGTCTCATTTGTTGATTCTTGGAATAATTTATTATGCAATTAGCATTCTTTTGAGGACACTTTCATCTGTGCCTGTGTCTTTAAGATCTTTAACTGTTTCATACTTCAGCATATTCAGTGTTTCTGTTTTTATAGCTGTGTTTAGATTTTAAAAGTAATGCTAAGAGCTGAACCAAGAACTTTGTACACTATAGGCATCTTCTCTACCAGTGAGCTACACTCCTACCCCAAAGGTAATAATCTTAAATCAAGAAAAACACTTAGTCATTTTGAAGTTTCTGTGTATTGTTAAAATAATTAGGAGGAGAGCTAGCTACATAATAAGATGTATAATAGAAATTTGCTTGATCATTTTTTGATCCACTGCTGGAAAAAAGATAATTGAAAATAATTTCTAATATTTACCAAATGCAGTCCATGTACAATGACCACACATTTTGATTGTATACCAAAAAAAGAACAATTTTGTCCAGAGAATTTTATTCCATTTACTTTGCCTCCCTTAAATAATATGACATTCAACCATTACATTTGTTTGTATCTGTAACAAAAACTTTGCAGATGATCTTCCATTTTTATAAATAATAAATAGCATTATAAATATACTAAATATTGAATTTGCATATTTTAAGCACAAGACACATGATGTCTAGTTAAATTTCAGTTGTATTTGAGCAACAATTATTAATGTTGAGATACTTTTATTAACATATGGTTTTGTTGTTTTTTTTTGAGACAGGGTCTCGATTTGTAGTTCAGGCTGGCCCTCAGCTTACTATGTAGCCCAGGAAAGCCTTGAACTCAGCAATCCACCTGTCTCTGCCTCCCAAGTGCTGGTATTACAGGTGTGAGCCACTGTGCCTGGCACTGTGGTATGTGGTATTGATTGCTTGCTGGTGAGCGTGAGCCACCACGCCCAGCATTGGATGTGGTTACTGGGATTGAACTCAGGACCTTGCGCTTGCGAAGCAGGCGCAGGAACCACTGAGCTAAATCTCTGGCCCAAGTGGCATATAGTTTTATTGTACATGTTTATTTTTTACAGTGTAAACATTCACTACATGTGTGTATTTTGCAGTGATCTAGGAGTTAACAGTCCCAATTTCTGAAACTTTTATCATTATTTTTGTATTGGAAAACTTCAAATTCATCTCTTCTACTTTTTCATAAAATACATAAGAAATTTTGGTGGCCTATAATCACCTTACTATGCTGTGGAATATTAAAATGTATTTCTATTGAATTCATGCATTTTGATATCCATTATCTAACCTCTGTATCCTCCCCTCTTTTTTTGTAACCTCTAGTGACAAATATTTTTAATCTCTCATTTAGAAAAATTAACATTTTAGCTTCTAAGGATGAAAGAAAATATGTGGTATGTGTCTCTTTTGCTTGGCTTATATTGTGCAGTGTACTGCCCCTCAGCTTCACCCACATGGCCACAAGCAATAGGGTTTTATTTTACGATAGAGTACTATTTCACTGTGTGCATGGACCACATTTTTTACCCATTCATCTTTCAGTGAGCACCTCTGTTGACTCTTTATCTTGCCTTTCGTGATTGGTCCTACGATGAATAGGTGAATACCAAAACCTCTCAGGGACACTGAATTCATATCCATTGAATATATGCCCAACATTGAGATGCCTATATTTTAAGACAGTCCTGATTTTAGTCTTTGAAGAAACTTCATACTGTTCTCCCTAATGGCTGTGCGAATATTCCTCCTTCCCATCAGTGTGGCGAGTTCTCCATCATTTGTACTCTTACAAGCATTTGCTGTTCCTGTCTTTTAGTTACCATTCTGACTAGGGTAAATATCTCCTTGGGGTTGTGACCTGCCTTACCATGATGACTACTGGTGCAGAGGATTTTTTCACGTGCCTGTTGGTCATTTGTATATCTTCTTTTCAGAAATGTCTATTAGATCATACATAGTCAAATAGTTTTTGCAAGAGTGGCAAAACCATTCGATTTAGAAAAAAGGTAATCTTCCTCATTAAATGGTGTTTTGTCTACCAAAGTTTCATATGTTAGAATCTTGGAACCAGTGCAGAGATACTGAGAATTGGTAGAATGTGTAGGAGCTGGAGCTGAGTGAGAGGCACTTAGGTCACCGAAGGCATCTCTTCCAGAAAACATTAACGTCATTCTTGCAGAACCCTGCTTACTTCCCGTGGGAGAGAACTGCTATGTAAAACCTAATCTCTGTGGCTTCCTGTCAGAACAGTCTCATCCACAAACATTGTAAATCCCTGAGCAGAAGCCAAAAAGATGGATTTTCTTGTGTCTTGGATATTTAGACTCCCAAACTGTGATCTAAATAAACCTTTCCCTTTGAAGTGCACAGGTATCATACTAAAGAAAGGAAACGGTGAAGCCATACATATAATTAAAACTTCTCCTTTATTTGTTAGTCACTTTTTTTTAATGAAGACCATTATGTGTGAGCAGAACTACTGAGCAAGGTATTTGACTTGCAAGTGGCCAGTTCTCCCGTGTATTTGCGTGGTCTTTTCTGTCTGTGTTTACTTCTCTGTATGTTGTTTTGTGTCTAAAATTCTAATAATGACACTACTCAGATTGTATTACTGGCCTGCTCCCAATGTCTTCATTAACTTATTAACTACCTTTGAAAGCCCACCTCCAAATAAACTCACGTTCTGAGATACTGGAGGTTAAACTTTTGTGAAATACATTTTTTTTGAGACAGGGTCTCGCTTTGTAGTTTAGGCTGGCCTTGAGCTCACTATGCAGCCCAGGCAAGCCTCGAACTCAGCAATCCCCCTGCCTCTGCCTCTCGAGTGCTGGATGACAGGCGTGAGCCACCATGCACGGCACTGTGGTATGTGGTATTGATTGCTGGTGGGCGTGAGTCTCTACACCCAGCATTGTATGTGGTTACCGGGGATCGAACTCAGGACCTTGCACTTGCGAGGCAGACGCCAGAACCACTGAGCTAACCCTCCGGCCCTGAAATACATTTCTTATTTACTACAAGGTTCATAACTTAGATTCCCTAAACATACTTCATATTAGTAAGAGAAATTTGTTTATTTGATAAGAATTTTATATGACACAAGAAGTAGGGAAGGGGAAGGAAAAGGTATAAAAAACGAATTGGGGGCCAGGGATTTAACTCTGTGGTTCTGGCCCTTGCCTTGCAAGAGCAAGGTCTCAAGCTCAATCCCTGGTGCCAAATTAATTGATTGATTGATTAAAAATGAGCAAAAATATGGGCTGGAGATTTAGCTCAGTGGTTCCAGTGCCTGCCTCGCAAGCACAAGGTCCTGAGTTCGATCCGGTAACCACATACAATGCTGGGCGTGGTGGCTCACGCCCACCAACAATCAACCAGCAGTCAGCACCACATACCACAGTGCAAGGCATGGTGGCTCACGCCTGTCATGCCAGCACTCGGGAGGCAGAGACAGGAGGATTGCTGAGTTTGAGGCTTGCCTGGGCTACATAGTGAGCTCAGGGCCAGCCTGAACTACAAAGTGAGACCCTTTCTCAAAAAAAAAAAAAAAAAGCAAAAATATACTGAAGACTCAAAGTAGATCTGAGGAAACTTTATTATTTGGATGCCATGCAAAAAACAGGAGATAGTACCCTATGGTCTCTTTTCCACAGCCCTTTCACTGTCTCAATAGAAGATGTTCTGTTTACATCCCAGGGAAGATGAAGGCTTAAGAGCAGATGCTTGGCTGAGGCACAACTAAGTAATCCCAGAAGGCAGCTTGCCAAGAGTTGCATTCTTCAGGGGAAACATGGTTCATGGAGAAAGCTTTGAAGCACATCTTGAGGAGAGAGGGAAAAGCCTAGATGATCCAGACTCTTTTCTGCATCTTGATATTACATTGCCAGCGAATTCTACAGATACTCTTTTTTAAAAGTAAAAACAAAGGAGAAACGAGTTCATCTAAGGCCACTCTTAGAAGTTCTTGGCATCATCATTTCAAAGAGCTCCATAGTGGCTCTTTGAAATAATCACCCCCCACTTGGACTTGACCGTGATTAATATAACTAGGGTAGTGTGACAGTCATTGATCACAATGATCTCAACAACGTTGCCTTTTCTAGAAAGCCAAGTAGAGTGGTGCCTTTGTATTCCATGTTAACTAGTTTCTGGAGGGACAGCAATTACTAAACAAGTACCAAAACACCTGTTTGGACTAGAAAAGACAGAGCAAATCATGACACGATTGACAATGACAATCTCTAGCTTGCATGTAGATGACCAAATAATGAATACTAGAACAAAATTTTCACAACAAAATGAATTAAGTACCATACAAAATTTTTTTCTTAAATTACATTCTTTATTGGTACAATTTGCATACATCTCACAATGACACATAACATTGGGGAATTTGTACCAATATATGACACAGTCAATTCTCATTTTAGCCCACATCCCCACCCACACCTCCCCACCCCCTATATACATGCTCTTTCATTTTCTTTCAGAATCATATTTATTCCTTCCCCTCATTACATCCCCACACCAAATTTCCTTTGGAAATTTCCCATTCTAAAAAGATTGTCATACTAGTAGAACTCATTTGCATCTACCGGTGCTCATATCAATGAGAAGATCCAGTATTTGCCTATCTGTGCTCTATTGATTTCACTCCTTAGCGTGTCCTCCAGGTGCATCCATTCCATACAAAATTTTAAGGGCATCAAAACCATAGGATACCAAGTTAGACTGTAATGAGATCATTCTGCATGAAATAAGTTATGTGTGGTTTTTGCTTATTTCATGAAATGCTTTTGAAATTCATATTCCTTATCAGGGGTTATAATCAGAATTTTCCTATTGTCTCACTTAATGTATATTTGGATTGATTCAGATCGTGGCTATTCTAAGTATTGTTTCTATAAAAATAATTTTATTTCATATGTGAAAATTCCTAAGAGCATGTGTTCCTAGATGGACTAGCTACATAATTCATTTTTTAAAAAGTTGCCAAGACTTATCCAAAGTCTCTGCCATTTTGCATTTCCAAAAGCAAAATAAGAAAATCTCACTTGCTTCCCACTCACTAACATTTGGTGTTAACAGAGTGTGTGTAATGTGTAGGGGGCATTATGCTAGGGAGTAAGCCAGGGCTTTGCAGCTGGGTGAGCACCCACCAGTGAGGCATAACTCGAGTCTTTTATCTTTTCAATTTTATTTGGACTGGTCAGAAAGGGTTAGTATTCTCAAGGTAGAACTTTATTTTGATCTAGTTAATTCACCCTGTGAAAGATGCTAGACACAACGATAAATTTTGCTCCATGGAAGAAACAATTCAGGTCCAGGCATAGGTTTTCATGGCTTAAATTCACCTTGCAGAAGTCCCAGCTACTGAATCTTTTTTTTTTCATTGTTTATATATTTCAGATGTACATTGTAGCCACATTCAACATAAATTTTATCTGTATGTGGTATATCTTGATTCTCATTTTTTCCCATTCTCCCCCTTCCGACCACCCCACCCTCTATATACATAAGCTTTGCTTCCATTTTTTACATTTTTACAATCTTTGTTTTCCTCTACCCTCCCTTTTTCTTTTCCCTTTGAACAATTTGTTCCTATTTCACAACACATCATATATTTTGTAATAGCCAAATCTTGGAAACAGCCCAAATCCCCATCAATTGAGACCGGATAAACATGTTTATATATACAATGGAATATTAATCACATATGTATATATGTATAATACATATGTAATGGAGTACTACTCAGCCATAAGGAATGATAAACATAAAATACTTAAATCTATGTACTTTGAGGACATACTATACCCTTTCTTTTGTTTTTGTTTTTGTTTTGTGGAGGGGATTGAACTCAGGTCCTTGTGCTTCCAAGGTAGGCATGGTACCATTGAGCTAAATCCCCAGCCCCCAACTATACACTTTTGAGAACCACTGATGGCTGTACTTTCAGTAACATCTAATGGCCAACAAAACAGGGGTCCAACCTTAGTGAAACAGTGACAAGCTTAGTGAAAAATTCTGAAAAATAATAGAAAGCAAAAAACAACTCACTATGTTCGTTTGAGCAAGATTTTTTTTTTTTTCAAGACAGGGTCTTGCTCTGTAGTTCAGGCCGGCCCTGAGCCCACTGTATAGTCCAGCCTAGCCCTGAACTCACGGAAATCCTCTTGCTTCTGCCTCTGAAGTACTGGAATTATAGGTGTGAGCTACAATGCCCGGCCTTCAGCAAGATTTTTAAAATATTTCCAAACCGAAATATAATACACAATTGGGACATAAATCATGACCCCCTGTAAAGATACAGGGAAGACTGACCTAGCCCACTTTTTCTGTCTCTCCCTGTAAATAACACACAAGGGTACGAGGCTAATGTGTATCCTATTAGGCTGATGCACAAATATCATGTATAGAGTATGTTACCATAAACACAAACGTAGTTCACATTTGTGAAACTAGTCAGTTGAGTTTGGACTGTGGAACATTTATTCTGGAGCAACTGTGTGTGGGTGTAATGATGTACATTAATTTTTCTTCATATATAGATTATAAAACAAGCGGAAACTCTTAGGCTGTTACATTTTCCAAAGAGACGGTGTTGCCAGGACTATTCCCTCCAATCTCTAGCTGTTCCTCCCTTTGACACACTGACACCAGTCGGCACTTCTAGAGCGACGCGAGCGTCCACAATCCCAGCCCACCCCTAGGTCAGTCTTCCCCGACTGCAATTCGCTGTACGGGATGGTAACTGCGGCGGACGAACGTGCGCGTTCACAATTCCGAGCCGCACCACACACACTGTAATCAGTGGTTCCGGAGAGGAACCGCGGCAGACGGACCCGCGCGTCCACAATTCCGAACAGACCCGCCCGGACTGTAATTAGCGGTTCCAAATGGGAACCGCAGCAGCTGGACGAGCTTGTCCATAATTCCAGTTAGAGAGAACGCTGAAAGTAACCGGCGCTTCCGGGTGCTAGCCAGGCGCGCCGGAAATGCGTTATTTTCCAGCGCGGCCTATGAATCGGCTGGTCGCGAGGCTAGGACGGCGCCACCAGGAACCAGTTGGTTTACTGGAGGGAGCGTTGTGGGTGGGGTTTTCATTTTCGAGTTGTAATTACCTTCGTTCTCCCTTAAACCGTCCTTCACCTTCGCTGTAAATTTCCCCACGGTCGTTTGCATCAAAGACTAGGTATAGCGTACCTTAAGCATTCTTCCTCGTTAGGAAAGTTTGTATCTTTATCTTAGTTCTTGTTCTTTAACTTGTTTTCGGGTTGTTTTTGTTTTTGTTTTGTACGGGGATCAAGCACAAATTTACACTAGCGAGGCAGGCAGAGTGCCACTGAGCTAAATCCCGCCCTGGAAACCGCAGTTTTCTACTTTTTCGCCACAGTTTTAAACTTTTAAATAGAGTTCTCTCTTTTAAAACATATCTGAGATTATAACTTTATGCCCTCCTCTTTAAATGTTAATGATTTTAACTTCATGTTTTCAGCATTCACCCCAAAATTCTACTTTTTCATTAACATTGTTGTCATTTTATTGAACATAGCGCTCTTAATTTTTTAGTGACTTTAAGTTTCTCTATTTTTTTTTATTCTTTAACAGAACGTCTTCAATATTAGAGGATCTGTGAGGGTTTCAAAGTGAATAGTGCCCCACGTCTGTATTCAATTATAAAATACTACTTTTATTTTTTTAACAAATAGTACTAAAATAATTCTCACAATCATTTTAAAACAGCTGGGAGGGCTGGAGATACAACTCAGCGGTGCAGTGCTTGCTTGGCAAACACCAGCCCCTGAGTTCAATTCTCAGTAGCTCCTCCCTTGGGAAGCAGATAAAAAAAAAAAAGCTAGGAAAACTGCCTTTCTTCTATATCTTGATTTCCTCTATCAGCCCTTAAAAAGCTAAAATTATTGTTCGAGTGAATATTGCCTCTTCGTAACCTACACTACTCTCCTGGTTCTGCTCCCCTCCCCTTAGGAAAAATATTTTCCAAAAAATATTCTTTTTATTTAGAAGTCAACACATGTGCGTGTGCCTGTGTGTGAAAGCTATTTTGTCTTTCCGGCAGGTAGTCACATCTAAAGGTTGGGGATGAAGGCAATTTTGGGTCGTGTAAATGAAGAGTCTAAGATAGTGTAGTAAAGCTGTAGTGTATTTTCCAACACAAACTTTGAAGGAACAAAATAGTTTCTTTTCCTGCAGTTTAGTAACTTTCTGGCTTACAATAAAGGCACAAAGTGAAGGACGTTTTCTTTTTGTTCTTCGGTGTACTGATTTTTGCCTCCATTTCATATTTTTCCAAATTTATAAAGCAATTTAGACAAGATATAATAAAAAGCATCAGTGTCTATAAATGACCCTAAGGTTTGCTAAATGTATTGCCTGAAGCTTATTGTTTTTCAATAAACTTGTGTGCTTTCAGTGGTGTTGACCGTCCTAAATTTGTTTTACAGTACCAGGGATTGAACTCATGACTTTGCAAGGTAGGTGCCAAAACCACTGAGCTAAATCCCCATCCTAAATTTTTTATAAAGAGCAATGTATACTGAGGATAACAAAGCAGAAAATGAAGAGATTAATTGTAAAGAAAAGCTCATCTTCTACCTCAGATTCCATATAAAAATATATTACAATCTTATCTTTACATTAATTTTATTTTCTAAGCATTAAAAAATTATTTAGTGATACTTGTTAAAGCAGTCGGGACCATCAGTGCAGTCTTACGTACAAAGACCATGACAAATTTTGTATATCTATTATGTTTACTTGTTTATTCAATTATATATCCCTTACTATGTCTACAGAATTTACAAATAATTTACTATCAATAATTATTATCAAATTATTTACTAAATAACAAAGAATATGAAATCAGGCTGGAGATTTAGCTCAGTGGTTCTGGCGCCTGCCTTGCACATGCAAGGTCCTGAGTTGGATCCCCGGTAACCACATACAATGCTGGGCGTGGTGACTCACACCCACCAGCAATCAATACCACATACCACAGTGCCAGGTGTGGTGGCTCACACCTGTAATCCCAGCACCCGGGAGGCAGAAACAGGAGGATTGCTGAGTTCGAGGATTGCCTAGGGCTATATAGTGAGCTCAGGGCCAGCCTGAACTACAAAGCGAGATCCTGTCTCAAAAAAAAAAAAAATGAAAATCAACTATTTTAGTCATTTGAGATATTCATACAGATTCTTTTCCTTGCAAGTTTTTAAGTTTGCCATCAGTGCTAGTAGCATTTTTCTGATGTATTTATTTTTAAAATCTATTTTAGCTGACACATAAAAATATTTAAAATGCACATTTATGGCATATTGAGAATGAGAGTTTGGTACAGACTAGGGATATTTGTCCAAGCCCCAAAAAAAGCATAGGCATGTTGAAAATTGTAGCAAAGGATGAGTGGAGATCTGTGGATTAGAAACTCCTCAGAGCTAAAAAAGATGGTAGACAGATACTGGCTAAACTGAAATACCAAGATTCTTTTGAAGAATGTTACTTCAGTGAAGGTGATCGGTCATCACCATGCAGAGGGATGCGGGAGGCCGAGCAAAGGGATCCTCACCCCAGGAGGGGAGGAATTCTGTGGGCATAGGGGTGTCACTTATCAGGTCCTTCCAACACTGGACTTCTAAAGGGTTTAGGTTTAAAGGAAGGCTGTAGGTTTAGAAGAAGTCTCGGAAACTTCATAAAAATTAATCTTTGACTAACCTTCCAGGTCTCCAAGTATATTATAGGCCATACATGAGAGTAATATTAATTTTATTTTTAATTTTTTTTTGAGACAGGGTCTCGCTTTGCAGTTCAGGCTGGCCCTGAGCTCACTATGTAGCCCAGGCAAACCTCGAACTCAGCAATCCTCCTGTCTCTGCCTCCCAAGTGCTGGGATTACAGGCGTGAGCCACGACGCCCGGCACTATTAATTTTATTTTTGAGAGCAAGTGTTTTATTTAAATCAGTTCTTAAATTGTAGTTTAGCCAAATGAACTTATGCAACATTGTTCTCAAAAAAGGGGGCACAAATATGACACAGACACAGTCATTATCCAAAAGCCAAATGCCTTGCCCGTGCAAGGCAGGCACCAGAACCACTGAGCTAAATAGCTCAGTAGCACAGTGCCTGCCTTGCAAGCAGAAGATCTTGAGTGTGATAAAAAAAATACCATGTGTAAAGAAGAGGACTTGACTCATTTCATTCTGTGGGTGAATGTGGTCCAGCACCTAACAGAAAACTTACAACAGTCAATTCTTTTCTATATAATGTGAAAAACATTTCACTATGCTTTCTTGGTATTAGGTGGACTCATCTGTCCAGATCACCATAACAAAATCAGTTAGAGAAAAGATTCAAAAAGACTTTATCTGCTAGTGAAAAAACTCTTCCAGTCTCCACTGGACTAGATTTGTAGGGTTCTTTGTTGTTGTTGTTTTGATGTAATGGGAGTCAAACTGAGCACCTTACAAGGCAGTTCAGTGCCGCTGAGTTAAACCCCAGCCAGTAGATCAGAAAGAGAAAATTAACAGTAGCTATGGCACATGTGTTTTAAAATGCTTTTTACTTTTAGCTCACTATGCCAGTTTCTGAGTACTCCACGCCCAACCAGGAGAACTGAGTCCCAATGGAAATTTGATGCCCAGCACTCCAAGGGCATTGTAAGCGAGGTGGGCGTCCTTACAAGAGAGAACCAGGATGCAGGAAACTCCCTGGAAATAGAGGGGGAGGGCCAGAGGGTTAGCTCAGTGGTTCCGGCACCTGCCTCGCAAGCACAAGGTCCAGAGTTTGATCCCCGGCAACCACATACAATGCTGGGCATGGAGACTCACGCCCACCAGCCATCAATACCACATACCACAGTGCCGGGCGTGGTGGCTCACGCCTGTCATCTCAGCACTCGGGAGGCAGAGACAGGAGGATTGCTGAGTTCGGGGCTGGCCTGGGCTCCATAGTGAGCTCAGAGCCAGCCTGAACTACAAAGTGAGACCCTGTCTCAAAAAAAGAAAGAAAGAAAACAAATAGAGGGGAGACAAGGAGGAGAGGGAGGAGGAGGAGTTGAAGAGTCAGGGAAACAATTTTGCTATTATGGTTGTTCTGAAATAGAAAATATATGTTCAGTGTGTTGGGTGTCTAATCATTTATGAACGGAATTATTTACAATTTTAAGACCAGAACTATTGTGAAAGTGTGGACAAGGGTAGTGCTCGCTCTGCAGAGACCCTTTTCTTTACTCCTGCCGCATGAGCATCACCACATGCTTCTGCTTTGCTAGCTGCCCAATGTCCACATCTTTCTGTGAAATTTTACTGTTTCATTTCTAATGTAATTTTATTGGATAGCTGGATGTGGTGGCTCACGCCTGTAATCTTAGCACTGCAAAGGATGAGCCAAGAGGACTGTCACGAGTTCGAAGTCAGCCTGAAGTGCATAGCAAGACCCTGTCTCAAAAACCAAAATTTTATGGGGCGTGGTGGCTCACGCCTGTCATCCCAGCACTCGGGAGGCAGAGGCAGGACTGCTGAGTTCGAGGATAGCCTAGCCTACATAGTGAGCTCACAGCCAGTTTGAACTATAAAATGAAACCTTGTCTCCAAAAAATTTTTTAATTTTTATTATATATAATTTTTTTGTATCAAGGATTGAACTCCTGATCTTGCATTAGCAAGGTGGGTAACTAGAACCACTGCCTTCCCTCAAAAAATTATTGGAATGTAGCTATATTCATTCACGTACGTGTCTGTGGCTATCTTTGTGTCACAACTGCAAAGTCAGTGGTTTTAAGGGAGATGATGCGATCCACACACCCCAAGTCATGAACAGTGTGGCTTTCATGCCACCCAGGATTTAATCTGGGCCCGAGGTAGTTCGATGTGTGGTATCATGACTGGCACGAGACACACACTTGTGTAGCTGGAGAAACTGGGTGTCATTTTAAGTGCAGAAACAATTCCAAATGTTTTCAAAAGTACCTGTAATCCTCCAACTGCGTAGATTTCCAGGTTGCCTGTGGCTCCCCTTTTCAGACCTCTGGTCAAGATTTAGCTATTTTCAGGGTGAGCGCGGAGAGGACAAAAGAATGAACGTGAAGCAAAGGGGGCGCTGGGGCCGATTCTCAGGGACAAGAGTGCACGTTAGCGCCGCCGGCCGCGTGCAGTCCGCAGCCCCGGACACAGGGCGACGCTGAGCGGCCCAGGCTCTTGGATCGACCTCCCACAGGCGGACGCACGACGGCCGCCTGCGCCTCCATCCGCCCCGGTGAGCAGCAGCCTGCGGCAGCCCCTGTCACGTGGCAACCGGCAGGACTACAGATTGGCTCTGGAGAGACTGAAGCGAAGCAGGGGAGACGGGCACGTGCTCGGCACGCGGTTCCCTTTCAGTCCCCTCGTGAGAGCTGGAGGACTCCCGGAGCCTGCCTTCTAGCCGCACTGATCACTTCCGGGATTATAATTCAGGGCAGGGCATAAAATAAAAAAGAAACAGAAAAAAGAAAAAGAAAACACTACCTATTCAGCACTATTTAACAATAACACTGAGTTTTTGTTCGATTCTTTGTTTTTCCATTTTTTTATTTTTAAAATTGATTTTAGTGGTACATTTTACATACACATCATGATAACATTTGGTGTTCATAATTTGTACCAGTATATGACACAATTTATTTCTCATTTCATCCTGTTTCCCTGCGTACGCTATCTCCCCACCCCCTATATACATAAGATTTGCTTCCTTTTTTACCATCAAATTTTTCTTTCCTTTCTTACCCCATGCCCCTTTTCCCTTTGAATATTTTCTATTTCATAGTATCTGTTATACACTCTAGAATTCATTTACATCTTGTTTCTCATATCAGAGAAAAGATAAAGTATTTACACATCTGTGACCCATTTATTTCACTTATAAGTGTATCTTCAATTTATATCCATTTGCATACAAAGGGCTCAAATTTATCATTCTTTATGGCAGAGTAATAGTCCATTTTATTTTTAAAAAACCCAAAACCTCATCTTCTTTGTCCAGTCCCCAACTGATGGGCATATGGGTTATTTCCAAGATCTGGCTATCACAAATTGAGCTGTTATAAATACGGTGCACATATGTTGCTATCATATGAATCTTTTGATTTTTTTGTACATATTTCTAGCAGGGAGACAGCAGGATCAAATGGGACCTCTAATCCTAATTTCTTAAGGAATCGCCACACTGATCTCCACAGTGGGAAGCCCATCAGGATCCTTTTTTTAATGTTTTATTGTTTGCCTTTTGGATGGAGGGCTCTTTTGATTTTTTTCAAGAAGGGTCTCTCAATATAATTCAAGCGAGCCTTGAACTCACTATGTAGCACAGGCTAGCTTCAAAATCTGTTATCTTCCTGCCTCAGCCTCCCAATTTATGGGATTACAAATGTGCCTGGGTCAGCATTCTCCTTTGATTTTCCTTTTAGTTGTTACATTTACAATCTTGAGATAGGTGTTCCATCTGTATATCAAAACTCTATACCATAATCAGTGGCAAGGATTAATACAATTCCTTTACCTTCCATAAAATGTAAATTTAGTGGCTTCATTGAAATAATAAAATTAATTTTTGAACATAAATTTGTATTTATACTCTTGATATATCATAGTGACTCCAAACATCATTTTAGTATTTCTGCCTTTCAGTTCTTTTAGTATGTGTGCCCTTAATAATTTTTTTTTGAGACAGGGTTTCTCTTTGTATTTCAGGGTGGCCCTGAGCTCACTAACTCAACAATTCTGCCTCAGCCTCCCAAATTCTGGGATGACAGGCAGGAACCACCACACCCAGCACTGTGGTATGTGGTACTGATTGCTGGTGGGCGTGAGTCACCACACCCAGCATTGTTGTATGTGGTTACCAGGGATCAAACTAGAGACCTTGTGCTTGCTAGGCAGGCGCTGGAACCACTGAGCTATATCTCCAGCCCATAAAATTTTTAAATTATTAATTATAATGATGTTTACTATCACTATTTCCTTATTTGAAAAATAATGCTACTTTTAATATGAAACACTGAAGATTCTAGGGAACATTTCTTACTGAATTTTTCTGTAGCTCCTCAGTATAGCACACCTGGAAGATAGCAAAACAGGCAAACACCTGTTCTCTGTCACCCATGGTCCATTTTCAATTTCCATAATTTGAAAATACATTATATGGTTCAGAAGATTCTTGCAATACAATCAAGTGTCTGTTAACGATGAAGGTTCATTCTGTTAGGAAGTTTCCTAACTGAAAGAATGAAGGAAGATAGAAGAAATAAAGGGATATAGAAAAGCAACAAGCAACAACTCAATTTTAAAATTGCACTTTTATGAAAAATGAACATTCAGTACACAACCCAACTTGCCCAAGTTTACAATACTTCTTTTCTCTTCCAGGAAATGCACCAAAATTTTTCTTAAGGGTCTTAAAGATCCCATCAGAATATAGATAGTGTCATGCTCTTCACCTCTAAATTGTGCCTGTGGTTTTCCTACCACACTCGAGATACACAAATCCCAGAATCTGTCCTCAGGTAAACACCATGACTGAGCAAGCAATGTGTGACCTGCTAGACCGCACAATAGACGTGGGCGATCACCTGTCTTGAGGACACACCCAGCAAACATAAAATCCCAGCCGCAGATGAGAGTGAGCTTCACGCTGAGTGTCTGCACTCAGTGTCTGCTGAGTGTGCGGGCTCTCACTGGGGGAGTCGGCCTCTCTTTTCTGTGCTGTGTCACCGTAGTTGAGTGGGGTGAGCTGAGGTCACAATCTGCTTTCAGGGTTCTCCTTGCAGACCCTCAAGTGGCAGGAACATGCCAAAGTGCCCTTGTACAAGAGGGCCCAGACCTCCTGCAACGTGCTAATCAGTGCACTGCCTTCTGTGCCAGTCTACAGTGCAACCCTTCACTGACTCAAATGTCATTATGAGCCAGCTGGAAAATGGAATCTCTCAGTAATAGTTCAGGGGCAGCACATGGCATTCAGTACTTCCTGAAAATATGTATGTTTTGACCTGAGGGTATATTCAGATTCCCTGGTCCATGTGAAAAATGTTTCATCTCCACAGCGTGCTTTTTCATGTGCATACCTTACCCCTCATTCAACCTTCACTCCCGGGGTGATAGAGACAGTTATCTCTTCTACTACAGGAGACAAGCACTAGAGTCCTTGTTCAGACCAAGTCTTCTCACTGGGATGT
>PVIC010023283.1:0-26961 GCA_004025085.1 Thryonomys swinderianus | reverse complement strand
AGGCTGGCCCTGAGCTCACTATGGTGCCCAGGCAAGCCGCCGCGAACTCAGCAGTCCTCTTGTCTCTGCCTCCCGAGTGCTGGGATTACAGGCGTGAGCCACCACGCCCAGCATTATATGTGGTAACCGGGGATCGAACTCAGGTCCTTACGCTTGCGAGGCAGGCGCCGGAACCACTGAGCTAACCCTCCGGCCCCCTCTTCCCTTTTTTGACAGAGGGTTTCATTATGTTGCCTATGCTGGTCTTGAAATTGCTCTGTAGCCCAGACTGCCCTGCTTTAGCCTCATGAGTACTGGGATTACAAGTGTGCACCACCACAACTGGCTGGGTCTATGCTTTTTTTCCTTCCTTATTCCTTCTATTTCTTCCTCTTATCTAAGTACTCTAGCAATTTTTCCAGAATTGTATTGAATAGGGGTGGTGATGGTGGACATCGCTGTCTTGTTCCTTATTTTAGAGTGAAAGATTTCATGCAGTATAATGGGATGAATCCTATTTTATCATGGTGGGGTTTTTTTTTTTTGATTTGCTGCTTTCTATTTGCCAGTATTTTATTGAGGATTTTTGCAGCTATGTTCCTTAGGAAGATTGGCCTATTGTTCTCTTTTTTTGGTTGGATCCTTCTCTGGTTTTAGTATGAGGGTAATACTTGCTTCTATGAATAAATTTGGGAGTATTGCTTTCCTTTCACCTTCATTAAACAGTTGAGAAGTAACTGCATTAGGTTTTCTCTAGATTTCTTGTAGGATTCACCAGTGAATCTACCAGCACCTGGGCTTTTCTAGGTCGGTAGGTTTTAAATTACATCTTCACTTTCACTGACTAATATTGGCTTATTTATAATTTTTATATCTTCTTGATTTAGATTTGGTAACTCATATATATCTAGGAATCTGTCCTTTTCTTATGCGTTTTCCATCTTTAATTAGAGTACAGGTTCTCAAAGCACTTATTGTTTATCTTCTGGATTTCTGCAGGGTCTGTTGTGATTTCACCCTTTTCATTCCTAATTGCGTTGATTTGAGTCTTTCTTTTTTAAGCTTGATTAAGGGTTTGTCAATTAATCTTCCAAAGAACCAACTCTTTCATTCACTGATTCTTTGTACAGGGGACTTTCGAGTTACAACCTGACATACAAACAACTTGGGTTATACCCAGAATTTTAGTTTTTGTTTGTTTGTTTGTTTTGTTTTGTTTGAGACAGGGTCTCGCTTTGTAGTTCAGGCTGGCTCTGAGCTCACTATGTAGCCCAGGCAATCCTGGAATTCAGCAATCCTCCTGTCTCTGCCTCCTGAATGCTGGGATTACAGGTGTGAGCCACCACGCCTGGCACTGTGGTATTGATTGTTGGTGGGCGTGAGTCTCCATGCCCAGCATTGTATGTGGTTACCGGGGATCAAACTCAGGACCCTGCGCTTGCGAGGCAGGTGCCGGAACCACTGAGCTAACCCTCCGGCCCCAGAATTTTAGTTTTAACTTACAAACAAAGTCTTGAGTTATGACCCAAATGCTGGCCATTTGTGCTTCCAGATGGTCTCAGATACAGATTTAACCCTTGAGTTCTGGAAGGAACATTATAACATCCTCTCCTGCATGGGGTTAATTGAGAAATCCTGGCCCAATGTCTCTCTCTAAAGACACTGAGATCTGCCTTTATATAGGGAAGAGGCTCTGAAGGCTCTATAGAGGAGCCTGAGCTTTCAAATGACCAACATGAGTTACAACCAGCCTTTACAAACAAATTGAGTTTGTAAATCAAGTGTCCTTAGTCTCCATTGGATTAATTTCTGCTCTGATCTTTATAATTTCCTCCCTCGTACGAGATTTGGCATTGGCTTGCTCTTCTTTTTGTAGGAGCTTCTCAACCACTTTGTCCTCAGAAAAGAGGCAGATTTGTATTTATGGAACCAGGAGCCAGATTTTGAGGGTTGGACTAACTTAACACTGACTACCTGTGGGACTTAGTTTTTGTCCAAGTGAAGGTAGAGATGAGATGGACTCTGCTTCTGCAGTATGTGAAGATTGTGTGACTTAGGCACATTATTGATTTAGACACAGTGTGCCCAAGACCTCTTGGTATGAGATAGATGTCCAGTCTGCAGGGATAGAGGAAAGAAAGGTGTGGAAACAGCTTTATGAACACAAAGGCCTGGGGTTGTAGATAACTATTCAAAGCAAGTTTATAAAAATTGATACAGTTTTAAGAAAATGTTCATAATATATTCTAAAAAATGAGACCCACAGAATAGCTTTCATATTTAAAATATAGATGTAAACAAGAAAGTATATAAATTTTAAAATATTAATTGTGGACAAAATATTGTGAACAAAAATTTCAAAAACTAATTGTGGATAATGCGGTTATCTCTAGATGTTTGAATTACTTCAAAATATTTTTTCTATTCAAAAGTAGAAAGATAGTTTCTAAGGACTGGAGAGGAGGATAAAGTGGTTACGAGTTACAGAGTGTGTGTTTGGCAAAATGTCACAGTTCTGGAGATTGCTATGCGAATATGCATAACATGATTGAAACTGTACACTCAAAAATAGCTAAGATGGTAAATTTAATGTCATATGTTTTTAGTACAACTTATAAAAATTTTAACAATACTTTTTTATGAAACACACAATAGTTTAGTACTTAAGAATTTTCTGGAAAGTCATTGTTGGACTTTAAATGAAAAGTCTCAGCAGCAGCTGTGGGGGTTGAGCTTTGTGTGTCTGAATCCATGGGGCCCCAAGTCAGCCAAGCCGCCCCAGGGTCAGTGAAGCTTCCTAAGCAGAGCTGAGTCCTCTCACTTTGCTCCCTCTGCTCTCGGAAGAGGCCTGTGACCGAGATCTGTTTACTTTCTGTGTTTTCCCTTCTGACCTGGGTTCTACCGTTGGTTGCTGAGGCGGGATGAGGGTGTGTCCATGGCAATGACCTCGAGATGCTGCAGCCCAGTCTCAATCCCTCCGCCCTGTAGATTCTGCGTCAGTGGCACTGTTTGCGGGACCACTTGCCAAAAGCCTGTACTGCTAGCTGTCCTTTGATCTGTAAACCCAGCAAAGCCAGGTTGAAACATATGAGGCTGCCCCATGACCCCAGAGCAGCTGTTTTGTTGCCTTTCAGCTATGTCCTAGACCAAGGTCTTAGCAAAGAAGATGAGTTCTGTGTCAAGAGATAGGTGAGGGGCACGGACAGATAATTCACATATACACAAAGCTATAAACATGAAAAATGACCATAAGTAAAATACACCGATGTGGGAAGAGTGATGGTGGGACTGTAAGTGCTTTTTCTCCTCCAAATACATAAGTTACGGACAGTCGGGGGATGTAAAAGCATGTAGAAAAGATTGGTCTCTTCTCTTAGCAGAGTCTCTATGATCTGCAAACAGTACCATGTTCTCAGTCTGTCAGTGACTGCACGGAGGCCAGTCCTGTGCAGCCTATGAGGTACGCTCCCGTCTACAAAGGAACTTCGGGCACAGGTGCTGCTGGCAGAGCTGACCTCAGCCTTTCCTTCTCTGTGTCTTTGGGGTTCCAGAGACAGCACTGTGTGTTTGCTTCTTGACCAAGTAGCCCTGTTGTTGAGCTTTGGGATCCAGGCTTCTGGTATTAGGACTACGTTCTCTTTGAATGGAAGGGTTGGCATCCTACCCTCTCTTGGTGCTTCTACTTCTCCTCTGGCAGAATGAACCAGTAACTCCTGGATTCCCTGGCACAGGGAAGAGGGTACATTAGACAAGTTCTGGAAAGTACTGAGGTGGAAGGTCCAGAAAGGCGGAAGTCTATTGAACCTCACAGGAAACTCAAGCCACAATAAGGTCGATAGTTAGATCTTTGAGGTTTGTCTCAGCCTGTGAGGGTAGATTTTTTTCATAGGCTCACAGGACTGCTGGGACTCCTGTTAAAGACTTTGTGTTTGCTTTTGTTTTGTATAGGTGCCACCCAGCATCTTGTCTGTCCAATCTCTCTCTAGTAGGCAAATGAAGGAGACTTAACACACAGTCTAAGGACAAAGTTGCCAGTTGTGGTTGCCTTAATGGCCTTGTACCTTTAAGTTATTTGTTGAAAGGCCTTTTATTTACTTCAGCTGCTCAATTTGTTCTATCTGAAGTTCAAAAACTTCAGGAGCTGATAAGGAAAGAAAGCTGAGATCTAGAAAGTAAAAAGCATATTGCCAAACAAGGCATAGAACATGATGTTATATGTGTTTTGAAAAAAATCTATGATTGTGTACCTAGTATCTATCAATTATCTATTCTGTTATCTATCTATCTATCATCTATCTATCATCATCATCATCATCATCATCATCATCATCATCATCATCATCATCATCATCATCATCTATCTATCTTCTTGGTAAATGGATAGAAAGGCCCCAATTATTACCGCTGCCTACTCCTGGGAGTGAGAAGGGAGGGGTGCAAGGAAAGGCTCTCACTCTCTATATATTTATACTGTAAAAATTTTAACAGGTTGTTTTATAACAGAAAAAGACCTTGAAGTAATTACCTACATAACTGGGTGTGGTGGTACATCTTTGTAATTCCAGCTACTTGGGAGGCTGAGGCAGGAAGATTGAGGCCACCCTGGGCAACACAGTGAGACTCTGTCTCAAGGTAGATAATGAAAATGGTTGGGAATGTAGCTCAGAGGTAGAATACTTGCTTAACATATACGAGGCTCTGGGTTTGGTCCTAGTAACACACACGCTCAAGCATGTGCATGCACACACACACACACACACACACACACACACACACACTCACACACACACCCAGTAAATTTATCTATCCTCCAACAGACTTTTCAAATGTTTCACCAAGAGCCTGGAAAAGGGTTAACACAGACAATTCCAGTTGTTTGAAGTGAGGACAAATTCCTGATTGGAGGGTGGCAGTAGGGCTAGCAGTGGAAAGCAGAAGAGTGGGTGGGAAGTGGGGGAAGAGGCCCACGGGCGGGCTTAGCTCTCACTTGAAACCAATAGCATGAAAGTATCAGGCCCAACGCCCATTAGTGGGGACTATTTCAGAAGTCAGGATTTGTCCTTGAGTTCACTGTCACAGTGACTTGTCAGAGGACTGTGGAGTTTTCCGATTTGACTGCCAAGGCTGCTTCTCCTGGAAGTGAAAGGTAAAGCTCAGGCTTTGGCTCATCTGGTGGTGATGACTGAGCGGTTCATATTTTCCTCTCTGATGTGTTGACTTCTTTTTCTGCCCGTGTCTGTGAGATGCTTACCTTGACTAGCTTCCTGGAAGGGCACGAACCAGTGGTGAAGAATTGGAGAGCCCCTTTCTTGGAATCTCTGCGAGGAAAGGAAGGAGCGCTTGTGCTTAATGACATTTCCCCGCCTTGTACAGGGAATTGAACTCTGAGGAGTTTTTTGTTTTGTTTTGTTTTTGAGATGGTCTCTCCTTAAGTCACTGATTTGCCCAGTTTGGGCTCAAACCTTTGATCTTCCTGCCTTAGCCTCCCAGGATGCTGGGTTTATAAGCATGTGCTACTAGGTCCACTCTTGTTTTTACATGGTATGTGGTTAAGCTTTTTTAGTGATGACCTTTGCGCGCTGCAAAGCCTACTCACAGTAGTTGAGAACTCAATGGAACAATGTTAATGTTGTAGAGCGAGCTCTTGCTTTAGTTTTCATATCATCAGAAAGCCTTAAGACTCTTCTTACTCATAATAAGTTTACTCTATAAGAGAAAGCAGGAACGTCACCCTGATGTTTAGATCCACAGATACGCCCTGACTCCCCAGCACGCTGTGCTCACAGTGACCCACCTCACAGGGTTCCCCTTCTCTCCCCTGTAGGCTTCACTAGTGATGGACCCCTATAGGATCCAGACAGGTGACAGTGGCAGCCTTCCCCCAGTTCTGGACGTGCATGTCAGCATCAGTGCGAGAAGCTCCATGTCAGGAAGAATGAAAGGCAGGAAGGCCAGGTGGTCGGTGAGGCCCTCTGACATGTCCAACAGAACCTTCAATCCCATCCGGGCCATTGTGGACAGCATGAAGGTGAACCCAAATCCAAACAAACCCATGATTTCTCTGTCGATTGGTGAGTAGGGGACACCTGGTGGAGAGACACCACTGTCTTTTCATTTCCCAGCCCCTTGGAAAAGGTGGGAGTACAAGGTGAATCTGAGCACTGGACACAGGAGATGATCTCTTGCTGGCTTCTTTTGTCTTTATCCTTCCACGAACAGGAGACCCTACTGTGTTTGGAAACCTCCCCACAGACCCCGAAATTACCCAAGCAATGAAGGATGCCCTGGATTCAGGGAAATACAATGGCTACGCCCCATCTATTGGTAAGCTCCCTGAGACTATACCCAGAGGCTTCCAAATCTTTTTTAAATTGAATTCTTTATTGGTATGTTGTATATACAGCTCACCATCACACACAACATTGGGGGAATTTGTACCAGTATATGATACAAGTTAATTCTCCTTTTTACCCACATCCCTACCCACCTCCACCCCACCCCCTATATACATGCTCTTTTTTATTTTCTTTCAGAATCATATTTATCCCTTCCCCTCATTATGTTCCCACACCAAATTCCCTTTGGATATTTCCTATTTTACAGAGACTATCATACATTCTAGAACTCTACAGGTTCAAATCTTTAATGTGTTTAATAGTACCGGATTTCTAACAATTCTAGAAATTCCTAAAGACACATTAAGATTAAACAGACATTTAGATTTGGGGGGAAAGGTCTTGTTCCAGATTCTTAAACACAAGGTCTAACTCTTTCTGGCTCTCTTTGGCATGCTGACACCTTCTAGGCTCTGAAATACACTTAATCCTCAAATAATGAAGATTATCATTACGGATTCTAATGCGCAGGTCTTGAGTCTGGCTAGAGCTGTGTATTTACCGAGTACTCGAGGCCCACTGTCATTTACTTATTGCTTTATGTCAACAGCTCCTTTGCCTTCTTTCTCCTTGTCTATTGAAGGACTATTTTCATTATGGTACTGGGCACACTGAAATGCAATTATAACTGTTTCAGGTAAAGGGACCCCCAAACAACAAAGAATGAAGTATAGAAGGTTTCTTATAGAAAGAAATTATTCCTATTTTGATTAGCCTTCCCTTTGTCTTTTAAAAATTGATATCTTAAAGATTTTGGTAAAATGGATGACTTCTTTTTACTTTGTGTCAGTATTATACAACCTCTTGCTTGTGTATATGTGTACAGAAAACCATATTCTTGGGGCAGAAGAAAAATATAGCTTCAGCTAAAATCAGATTTAAAAAATATTTCAAAGTAATATCAGAGATATGGTTTTTAGGTTGATTATTAATATTTTTGAAATTTCTATACAACAAAAGTAAAATTCAAGACAAAAAATTGTTACAAAAACATTTATGACTTTAATATTTAAAGTATTATGGAAGTGATTCAATCTGGAAACCGAAACTAAGTCTCGTACCAAAGAAGATATGAATGATACAATGTCTAAGAATATGTTCTTTCTTATTAGTAATTAAGGAGGAGCTGATTGGTATAATTTCAAGAGACCCATTTGAATCTGTTAGGTGAACACAAATGAAATATTGCCTCTGGCCTTGGTACTTTGCCTTTGGGACACCCTTTTTGCATAATGTTTATATTTATTTATACTTATAGTGCCTTGTAAGCCAGATTTGGAAACACTGTACAAGAACACTATTTATCTATTTATTTAATTTTGAAACAGAGTCTCACTATGTAGTTCAGGCTGGCCTTGAACTCATACCAAACCTCCTGCCTCTGCCTCTCTAGTGCTGAGATAACAGACATGTACCACCACGCCCGGTGCTTAGAACACAATTTAGAAGATAAAAATTTTACCAAAACATCTATAAGCACATTATATACTGTAAAAAAACTCAGAGTTGATCACATGTATTGAATGCATTCGTGTCAACTTTTCAAAAAATGAGGCAAAAGGAGTTTAGGAACAATTTAAACTCTTTTACAGAGAATAAAGCATAATCACAGTAATCAAGATAATGCAGGGCATTTTACAGTTTGGGAAACTTTCTTGTTGTTGTTTATATATTTGGGCTTACACAATTATAAATTATAACATTAACTTTTACACACAGTGGCTAATCTCTGACTTAATAGACTGTGCCCTGAGCAGGGGTAGGAGGCAGCATGTCAGTGGAGGAATAGAGCTCACAGCTTTCTCTTCCCGCTTTCTTCCTTACAGGCTACCTATCCAGTCGGGAGGAGATCGCTTCCTATTACCACTGTGCCAAAGCACCACTGGAGGCGAAGGTGAGCCTTATATGACGTCCATTTAGGGAAAACTGTATCCCTTTCCTCTTTTCCACAAAGAGTAGTGGCCTGTGTTGAGGCAGCGATGGGGACAACTGAGAATACATCCCCTTCAGCAGTTTGAGAGCATCTTATATAGTTGGGGGCCACCAAGTAGTGATTATATTTAATGTCACCACATGTGTCTCCTAGAATTAATGTGATGCCTGTGTAAAAGACGCTGGTCATTCTAGATTTGATTCCCTTCAAAAGACCATTGAAAAACAATTTGTAAACATCAAATAATTAATCTTTAAAATTTTCCATTAGTATCTTTTTTTTTTTTTCTTTTGAGACAGGGTCTTGCTTTGTAGTTCAGGCTGGCTCTGAGCTCACTATGTAGCCCAGGCAAGCTCAAACCCAGCAATCCTCCTGTCTCTGCCTCCCGAGTGCTGGGATGACAGGTGTGGGCCACCATGCCCAGTTCCATTAGTATCTTTTTTATTTGTAGTGTCATTCATCCACCTTGGCACATAGCCAGAGAGATGGAAGTCCCATGACACATGAATTGGGGGCAGTGCCAAGTTTAGATGCTGCCCTTCCTTCTGCTGTTTACTGTGTGGGATGACATTTCCTATAAGAAATTTCCTTTATCTGTGTGTTGGAGAAGAGCCAGGCTTCAAATTTTGGCTCAAAGTAAATAAATAAGCAGGAGAAAAAAAGTTCAAGGTTGGTCCAAGGTCTCTCATGGAAGTCTGTTGAATCATAGTAAACTTGTTTTTTAGGAAGTGATTTGTTTATTTAAGTGTCCAACACCTTCAACAGCATTTAGATATGGACATATATACACATTAATTTATTTGATTTTGGCTTGGTTCAGTCCCCTGTACAAACTTCACTTGGAATATGTTAAAGTTCATTTTGTTCCAAGCTTGTCCACCTGACAGTCATAGGCACACGTGTAAAATGCAGAGCTCTTTTCTCCTGTGACTGTTGGACCTCTAACAAAATTACCCTATTTTCTTCACAGGATGTCATTCTGACCAGTGGCTGCAGTCAGGCGATTGAACTTTGTTTAGCTGTGCTGGCCAATCCAGGGCAAAACATCCTTGTTCCGAGACCCGGTTTTTCTCTCTATAGAACTTTGGCTGAATCTATGGGAATTGAGGTCAAACTCTATAATCTATTGGTAAGTGACTTTTAAATTATAGACTGAAGTGCTCAATTAGCACATTCGAAAAATATATGACCAATGTCAGTTGGAGACAGGTCTGGAAGTGAGTGGCTGAGGCCAAAGATAAACTGTACGATTTACACAGCACCTTTGGGTGGAAGATTCCCTGTCATATTTTTCAGAATTATCTTAATCTCCTTCTCTCTTCTTCCCCAGCCAGAGAAGTCTTGGGAGATTGACCTGAAACAAATGGAATCTCTGATCGATGAGAAGACTGCCTGTCTCATCATCAACAATCCATCCAATCCCTGTGGGTCAGTGTTCAGTAAGAATCATCTTCAACAGATCCTGGCAGGTAAGTCCAGCAGACCCACTCCAGAGGGAGAAGACGAGGACAGGACCCTCCCGCTGGACCCTAGTTACAGAAAGGTCCTTTCCTGGGTGTGAGGGTTGGCCTGCAGCTGGAGGAGCTCTGATCAACTTGTAGAACTGGAGTGGTAGCACTTGCCTAAAAGGAGAAAAGGGAAATACAGGGTGAGCATCCCTAATCCAAATCCGTTGAATAAGCAATGTTTAACCTCTGCTAGCTTCTCCACCACTCCCATTGTATGGGGGAGAGAGTGAATTGTCTCATTAATTATCAAATCTAGATGGTGTACTCTGGAAGACTATTAGAACAATTTAATTTTATACTTTGTGGTACTGCAGATTGAACCCAGAGCCTTGTCCTAGAGAAGTGCTGTACCACTATCTACATCCCCAGCCCAAATTTAGAGTTTTTAAAGAGGAAGACCAAACACACTGTATTAGTCAGCTTTGCTGTCACAGAGACACAATTTCTGCCACCCTCAATTTAAAGGATGTAAAGTTTACTTTAGTTCATGATTTCAGGAGATTCTACTCCAAGGCAGAAGGGTGTGGCAGAGCAAAACTGCTTAATTAATGGACACAGAGTAGGCAAAAAGAGCCAGACAGGAAGTGGCTAGTGACCTTATATAGTACCCAAGGTCACACCCCATGACTGATCTAGACATACCAAGGAATGTGCTCTACAAATTTACTGTGTGTTTCTTAATACAGTGAAGTTGACAGTCAGGATTAACAGTTGCATACACAAGGCCTGGAGATTTAGTTCAGTGGTTCTGGTGCCTGCCTAGCAAGTTTAAGGTCCCTTGTTCTATCCTTTCTATCCCCGGTAACCATATACATCAATACTGGGCGTGGTGACTCACACACACCAGCAATCAATACCACACACCACAGTGCCGGGCGTGGTGGCTCACGCCTATAATCCCAACACTCAGGAGGCAGAGGCAGGAAAATTGCTGAGTTTGAGGCTTGCCTGGGCTACATAGTGAGCTCAGGGCCAGGCTGAACTACAAAGCGAGAGCCTGTCTCAAAAAAAAAAAACTAACAAAACAACAACAACAAGAACAAAGAGCTACACACAAATGTGAAATGCAAAGTAAGACTAGGTAAACATGAAATGATAAGATTTTCACGTTACAAATGATTCCAGCATGCTTTTCTAATTTGCAGTGGCTGCAAGGCAGTGTGTTCCCATCTTAGCTGATGAGATCTATGGAGATATGGTGAGTCTGGGTTAGGATAAAGCACTATAGTAATCTCAACCCCAAATTATTTCATGAGACCTCAAGAGCAGTAGTCACCCGGACTAATCAGAAGCAACTCTGAATCATTTCAGGACAGAAAATCAGTATCGTTGCCCTTACCACACATAGAGACCCAGGACTCCACAGCAGTTTTTGAAATCCAAAAAGCTTTAAAATCCAAAGATTCTTGGAAAATATTTGGTTTCAAGCCTTGAGTTAACATGATATGAAGATATTTATATATATATATATATATATATATATATATATTTTTTTTTTTTTTTTTTGGAGACAGGGTCTTGCTTTGTAGTACAGGCTGGCCCTGAGCTCACTGTGGTGCCCAGGCAAGCCGCCGCGAACTCAGCAATCCTCCTGTCTCTGCCTCCCGAGTGCTGGGATGACAGGCGTGAGCCACCACGTCCGGCATTGTAGTATGCGGTGTTGATTGTTGGTGGGCGTGTCTCCACGCCCAGCATTATATGTGGTTACAGGGGATCGAACTCAGGTCCTTGCGCTTGCGAGGCAGGTGCCAGAACCACTGAGCTAACCCTCCGGCCCGATATTTTTATATTTTGATTATGCCATTTATGGGTGAATATTTGTTAGGAATGTGGGGGAAATGATAGACATGTTAATAGTCTTGATTAGAGGTATGATTCCCCGATTGCTCTGGGAATGTTAATATATAGCATATATGTATATACGAGTCACCTTTCTAAATGTCCAAACAATCCTGCATTCTGCAATACAACTGGGTCCAGAAATTTTAGGTAAAGAATTGAGGACTCATATTTTATTTTTAAATCTGTAATTCCAATAGTCACTAACTCCAGACAGCCAGCTTCATGAAGTGGTATCACCCCCAGAATGTAATGGGTTTCCTCACTTTAAATTTCTTTTAATCCAGACAAGATACTAAATTAAGCATCTCTGGACAGTCCCCTTTAGGGCCTCTTGGGATTCAGTCTTGTGACCCTGCACTAATCATGTTTCGGGGTAGGAAGGAGCCTATAAATCGGATGCTTTATCCTTTGAGATACAAGGAGATGGGTGAGGAAGCCTAGGACCCAGAGGAAAGCAAGCCAGACTCCTTCTCTTCAGGTGTTTTCAGATCACAAATACGAACCACTGGCCACCCTTAGCACCACCGTTCCCATCCTATCCTGTGGAGGGCTGGCCAAGCGGTGGCTCATTCCTGGCTGGAGACTGGGCTGGATCCTTATCCATGACCGAAGAGACATTTTTGGCAATGAGGTAAGAATAATGTGGTAAAACAAGATGTATAATTTAGAACATATATTTGTACAGTGGTGGGGAGGTAGGAACTTTCTCTTTCTCTTTCTTGACTGTGAATTCACAGTGCCTGGAAATCTGCTGTGTAAAAATAGTAATAGTTATTTTTGTCCCAACCCAGTTTTCATGTATCTGGCTCTGTGAAGAAGTCCATCCACTTCCAATTTTAGGCTTTAAGAAAGGGAATCACTAACAGTAATGACAGCTGATTCTATAAATCCTCAAAATATGCTGCTTATGAATGGCCAAATAATGTGTTTCCTGGGGTTTTACTAGATCCGAGATGGGCTGGTGAAACTGAGTCAGAAGACCTTGGGACCATGCACCATTGTCCAGGGAGCTCTGAAAAGCATTCTGCATCGCACCGCTCAAGAGTTCTACCACAACACCCTAAGCTTCCTAAAGGTACAGGAAGCCCACACCCTTCCGGTTGGGGAGTTTGGGAGTCAGAAAACGCCCCCGGTTGTTTTAAGAACAACTGGTCTTCACTTCTGGAACACTGTTTCAATATGAAGTTTCTGTATCATGTGATGGTATCAATGTATAAAGTCATACATTCCTCTTACTTCTGTCAATTCATTCTGCTCCTGGTTAGCAATGTCAAGTTATGGACTTTTTTTCCTGAACTCATGTCAGGTCAAACCTTGGTTTTTGGCCTTCAATGATAGCTCTACTTTAATGACACCATTTTTCTTCTACTTAGAATTTGTTTTTTGACTTCTCCCTGCCTCTTCTTATAGTCCAACGCTGACCTCTGCTATGGGGCATTGTCTGCAATACCTGGACTCCAGCCAATCTGCCCTTCTGGGGCCATGTACCTCATGGTAAGTAGGTAGGGGGCAGGCATTAGATCAAGCGATGCCATAGAGCACAAGGAAGGTTGTTGGCAGGACTTCCAGGGGTGGTTGTCCTGGGTGTGTGTCATTCACCAAGACAGTGTGTGAGTCGGTCAGTTGAAGACTGGTTCTGAATCGTCTCACTGATGTGATCTAACCTCAGTGTTCATAAAATTTTTAAAGTAACTGAATCCCTCAGTACACAGTTCATTTTATATGTAGATACACTGACGTTTAAGGCACAAGTAAGAGGCTTTCTATACTTTGTAGCTCGCATTTGGGAGTGATTCTGTTTCCCAGGAAAGTTTGAGACTCTGAGAATTTTGTATTCATGATGACTGCGGTGGTGCATTGCCATGTTATCTTTTTGGTGGGGGCAGGGTTCTTCTATGTAATTCATGCTGGCCTTGAGCTCACTATGTAGTCCAGGTTGGGCTGGAATTTGCAGCGATCCCCCGTCTCAGCCTCCTGAGAGCTGGGATTAGAGGCATGTGACACCACATCAGACTGATAAATATCTTCTAATGGGTAGGATAGTCCCATAAAGAATTATCTAGCTGTAATGCTAACTGCATTTCTTTAAAAAAATTTTTTTATTGTGAAGTAGGTGCATTTTATATACACATGATGATCACACTCAATGTTGAGAATTTGTACCAGTATATGACACAATTTAATTCTCATTTTTTCCCATTTCCCTACCCATCCTACAAAACTGCATTTCTTTTTAGAAACACTGGCATTTTATTTCCAGATCTCATTTATCACCATCTAGGAAGGGACTTTTCAGTAAACTCAAATGTGAATGTAACATATTTACTCTTCCCTGAGAAAAATCCCAAAAGTTCTGTTATCAGTAGTTGTGCTCCAAAATAGTTTTAAGGTAGTGCTTGCTTTAATTTCTGGCTTAGGAAATTGGCCTGTTTTCCCTCCATCTGATAAGTTTGCCTTTCCTTTCCTTTATTGGTGTAGGTTGGAATTGAGATGGAACATTTCCCAGAGTTTGACAATGATGTGGAGTTCACAGAGCGGTTGATTGCTGAGCAGTCTGTCCACTGCCTCCCAGGAAAGGTGATTGCAGGAGTGTTTGTAGAGCCCCTGGACCTCTCTGGAAGCTGGGTTTGACCTTTTCTCTTCCAAAGAATCCAAAGTGGATTCTTACCTGTTAAGATTTAAGTTGATAGATCTCATGGCTTCTATTTAAATGTTTCTTCCCTGTCATTACCCTAACCATACCGGCAGCCAAACATTCGAGATGAGAGGTGATCAGTCTTATACCGCAGTCCATTTTAAGTTAAGTCCATTCCTTTACTGACTCAGCATGTACTGAGCATACTGACTTGATGACTGATTCTCTTAATGAAATGGCATCACACTTTTTGCTGATTAGAGTCCTGGCCACTTCAGGGGGCCACTACCAAATCCAATTGCTTTGAAAATAAGACACTCTTGTTTTTGCAGTGCTTCGAGTATCCAAATTTCTTCCGACTGGTGATCACTGTCCCTGAGGTGATGATGCTGGAGGCCTGTAGCCGGATCCAGGAATTCTGTGAGCAGCACTACCATTGTGCTGAGGGCAGCCAGGAGGAATGTGACAAATAGACCCTCATCCGTGTTCCGAGCAAGGCTGGAGTGGGCTCTGCTGCTCCTTGCGGGAGTCAGCTGTCCTAACAGGGGAGGGGTCTCAACATGACTACACCAGGGGCTCAGGGTTGCTGTTGCTTTCCCCCAGTTACACTCACATATCCATCTAAACCCCAGACTCTTCTCCCACTCTGCTCTGCTGGAGTGACTAACTCATTAGCCTGTCACTCTCCCAGGTCTTCTTTTTTAATTTTTCCTGACAGTAGCAGGCGAACAGAGATGAACAGAAAGCAGTTGAGACTAGAACAATCAGACAGAGCAACAAGGACAGCAACTATAGAAACCCGTAACGACCATGAGAACTTGTGTCCCGAACCATTTCCTCGCACTCTTAGAACCTCTCCAGTCGGGCCTGAAGCCCAACTCTAGTACTGTCTCTCTTTGGGTAGAACTTACTTCTTGCAATAGTTTTAACTGGAAAGTTGAGGACACATGTATTTGATTGATTATATTTTAAACAGTAGGAAATTTACTGAAGGATCCTTGACAGAAAACTTCCTGTGGGGTTTTCTTTAGGTGATGCAAATAAATATCCTTTAACTGATCGACTTCCTTAGTTTAAATTTGTAAGTACAGGTTTTCTTAAAATGAGAGCATATTTCAAGAGAAAAGGGGATCCAGAGGATCTTCTAAAAATACTGCTGTGTAAAGTCCTGAAATATCATTATTTGTTGTTGTTATAGAATCATTACCACTTTTGCTATAATGTTAATATTGATTTATTAATATTTGTTATATTATCTTTTCGTATGTTTTCTAAGAAACATTTATATTATATAAGATCTTTATTTTATCAAAGGCATAAATTATTATTTTTTTTAAAAAATAAATTTTATCAAGTATGGTCTTCTGAGTTGTGTTTTTTCCCCTCCTTTGCAAGGGAATCTCTATTGCCAGGCACCATGCAGTCTGACTGATGAGTTATCAGTTTGATTGATGAGAAATCAGTGTTATACTGATTACTTTTTGTTTGGGTGTTCAGTCTCTGGCTTCCTACTTATAAACTAAGCAAATTCAAAGATAATAAATTATAACCTGTGGCTTTTTTAGTTTACAGTTTCAATTTTCTGGGTCCCCATCCTCTGGTACCAAATCCCCATCCTTGCTTAGACCCATTAACCCCAGTGGTGAACAAAGTGAGACTGGTTCAGTTCAACCAGCACACAAGAGGTTATCTGGAGTCTTCTTTGTGCCTGAGTGTTTTATCTGTAAACCTTCTAGGTTCTTGTTTAATTTTTTTTCCTCAGTATTTCCCTTAAAGGAGCCCAAAGTTATCTTGCAAGGTTTGTTGGGGGCAGTACTATACAATAACCAGTCCCGGATTTCTCACTCAGGAAAGATAACAGAAAGAGGAACTTCAGATCTCAATCTTGCCAATCACACCCAATTAGAAACATTGATAAAAATAAACACCAAATTTCTCCTTCAAATCTGAATTCAGTCAGCACACACAAAAAAGTACCTCAATTTTATCAGCAAATCCAAAAATGAATATACAATCACTGAGATGATAAAGATGTCAAATTCTCATATGCCACAATCTTGAAAGATTTCCAAAAGTGCCAGACTCCCCTTTTCCTGTCTGTAGCTCCTAATTCCCCAGATTTCTACACAGAAATAAACAGGAAGACTCTGGTTCACACAAGATATTTTAGCTTCCCATAAACAGATAATTCTATTTATCATTATTAATAGAATTTTACTCTAGTTTCCTTGCCATCTACATTTTAATAAATGAACAATTTGGAATTCAAATATTTTAAAAATACTGTGATAGTTTTAAATGGACAATTTCAAACAATGCAAACCCACCAATCCAGCCATGCTTCCTATTTCCATCCTTCAGCCATCCAGTTTCTTCTCTCCAAGGAAATCAGTTATCAGTTGCTGTTTCATATTTCCAGAGCATTCTGTGCACACCGTTCCTTTTTTTTTTCTTCAAATCAACTATAACCTTTTAAATTTATTTATTTTGAGACAGGGTCTCACTTTGTAGTTTAGACTGACCCTTAACTCACTATGGAGCTCAGGCAAGCCTCAAACTCTCAGCAATCCTCCTGCCTCTGCCTCCCGAGTGCTGGGATTACAGGCATGAGGCATGATTGCAGGCATGAGCCACCACTGTGGCGGGTACTGTAGTATCTGGTACTGGGGATCCAACTTGGGATCTTGCGCTTGCCAGGCAGAAGCCAGAACCACAGAGCTAAATCCCCCCGCCCATTATTTAACTTTAACTCTTTTTTTTTTTTTTTTTTTTTTTTTGAGTCAGGGTCTCGCTTTGTAGTTCGGGCTGGCTCTGAGCTCACTATGTAGCCCAGGCAAGCTTCGAACTCAGCCATCCTCCTGTCTCTGCCTCCCGAGTGCTGAGATTACAGGCATGAGCCGCCATGCCCGGCATTTAACTTTAATTCTGAGCTCTAGGGAAGTGAAAGGAAGATGAGATATCTTGAGATGTTCATCATATCTTGAATGTCTCTAAAGAAAAAGAAACACTCAGCAGGAGGCTGACATCAAATTTAGCGCTTCTGAGAGACTTACGTTGCTTTGCAGTTAAGAGCTGAGTGTCTTGAAACAACATAGATAATCTATAAAAGTCAGAGATAAAGGCTAGAAGGTATAAATTTACCTTTTATTCTGTCAAAGCTTTGGCCTACAGTGGAACTAAGAAAACCACAAAGTGTCCAGAAGGGTTCTACTCTAGGGGCTTTGCAGCACCTTCTAAGGCTTCCACGTCAGAGAGCTAAGGCTGCGGCTGCGCAGGCGCAGATGCACAGTACAGACTTCAGCCCTGCTCTCAGCGCGTGCGCCGTCGTGGAGCACTACGGCCACTGCTCAGAGCGCAGGCGCAGAACGCAGGCGGGCCAAACAGCCGAGAGTTTTCTTACAAGTTTTGGTTTTTCTTCTAAGTTTAGCTCCTTCCTGAACTGCACCCTGTTGTGTAAACGTGTCAACTTTTGCCAGCTCCAAGACAGTTTCGGCAAGTTGGGTGAACAGTAAAGGGAATAGTGTCAGTTTCCAAAAGAATGGCCTCCTGGAGCTTTTCTTGAAAAGAATCCTGACCTTCGCGACCTGAATGGCTGCCACATGCACGCACCCACAATGCCATACTGCAGACAAAACTAGACACTAGTCTAGGAGGTAAGCGAATACTGATCAGTAATGTACTACTGTAGTAGGGAAGAGTCCTGTATGAACTGCACCTTGATGAGAGCCTCTTCGCGCTGAGGTGATAGTGAAAGAATGGAAGGGTGTGTGTGGGGAGGGTCTCGGTGGCGTCAAGAAAATAAAAAGTTAAAGATGAGAAGGGAGAGGATAGTCTATCTGTGATCCTTCAGGAATTGTTCATAAATGGCACTTAACGGAAATTAAACTCTTACCTTCCTTTGGAGACTGGAAAAGCGGCATGATGTTGAATACTAGCTAAAATATCTTTTTTTTTTTTTTTTTTTGAGACAGGGTCTCGCTTTGTAGTTCAGGCTGGCTCAGAGCTCACTATGTAGCCCAGGCAAGCCTCGAACTCAGCAATCCTCCTGCCTCTGCCTCCCGAGTGCTGGGATTACAGGCGTGAGCCACCACGCCCGGCAGATACTAGCTAAAATAAATAGATTCTTTTGACAGCCATGAGTTTTTTTGAGGCAGACAGTGGGTCATTCTAAAAGGGTGAGCTTAAGGTATTAGAAACTGTTAGTGTTTTCTTCAAGTCTGTCAAGAGAACCTGGGTAGAATTTGGTCAAGGAGAGAATTTTTGTCACTGTACCTACTTGACACATTGTTACATACAAGTATATTTTATATGTCATAGAACATGCACATCTGGATGCCTATAAGTTCATGGTATTTCAGAGAGGCATTGTTTGTGTCATTTGCGCTATCTTCTGCTCTTTCACTGGATCTGATTAATCTTACACTCTTCTTCTTTGCATCACCTAGCTACTGTTGGGTTGATTTTTTTGTGATCTCTTTTTATGTTTTATCTATTTATTTTTTTTGAGACAGGGTCTCGCTTTGTAGCCTGAGCTCACTATGTAGCCCAGGCAAGCCTCAAACTCAACAATCCTCCTGCCTCTGTCTCCCCAATGCTGGGATTATAGGCATGAGCCACCATGCCACGGCACTGTGGTATGTGGTACTGATTGCTGGTGGGAGTGAGTCACCATGCCTAGCATTGTTGTACGTGGTTACTGGGATTGAACTCAGGACCTTGTGCTTGAGAGGAAGGTGCCAGAACCACTGAGCTGAATCTCCAGCCCAATCTCTTGTTATTTTTAAGAAATCTTTCCTTTCATGATGACTAATTACAGTTTTGTCTTCTGTGTCTGATACTCTGTCCTCACATTGGCTTATTCTACTGTGTATACTTTCAAAGGAATTTTTAATCTCCTCCGTATCTGTTTGAATCTGTTTCATGGACTTCATTTCTTTCCTATATTGGGTATTCATGATTTCCATCCTTTTCCTATGCTTTTCTATTTTTTTTATCTGTATCTGCTCTAGAGTCATTAAGCATGTCGTTATCATCACCATTTCTGTAGTAGTCTGAGAAATTATTTCTAATTTGATTTTTTTTCTAGTGCTTCATTCATCTGCTTTGTTACTTCTGCTGTTGTTACTTCAGAGAGTCCAGATAGATGGCTTTTGAACTGTTCCTTCTCAACACCTCCTAGATTTGCCTTTGGTAAGATGAAAGTCTGGGGTCACATCTTGCTTCCCTGTCTTATTTTCTAATTATTTTAGTTTAATTCCTGGGTTGATGCTCATAAATTGCTTATGGTGAGTAGCTTTATTGCTAGTATTTGCTTGGACTCTTAAATGACTAACTTCTCAGAGATGTCTTCCAGGTGCATCTGGCTTTGTGTTTTTGTCTTGTGCAAGAGCCTATTTTTCATTTTATTGGGGATGAGATATCATTGCCTACTCAGCCCAGCACTTCGTTCTTTGGCATTGGTATCTTTTATTACTATTAGGCAATCTCAGTCTTGGGTTATCAAGAAGGGTAACTGATTAGAACAATTATGTCACCTTTGTGAAGATAGTACAATCAGCAATAACAGTAGCATCAAACAGCTTAGAAAGTGACAAACTGTGGTAAGTTAATTTGCCACCTTTAACCATATGAACTAGATTTGTGGCTATGTAACAAAGTCTTAAACAAATCAGAAAATAGTATACAGTAAAACCCTCAGTGTGGCAATTTTACTCTCAAGGCAGAAAATTTTAAAAGGGATAGGGAGAAAATAGAGAACTAGAGGAAGAGGAAGGATTAAAAGCAAAGCTGTAGGACACAGGAAGATTAGAACTTTGGGAAACTAGTGAAGAAGACATGAAGGGAGGAGAAGGAAGAAGTAAATAGAATAGAACAATAACAACAACTAAAAACTAGAAATAATACTTACATGCATGTAAAAGGAATGATCAAGAAAAACAAAACAATACAAAAAAAACAAGAAAAAGAAAATAAGGAAAAAAAATGTCCACTTCAAGAAGAGTCTCTGCTGTGGGCAGACAGAACCTGCGTTCATATTGATTCATCCCAGCAAGCCAGCAACAGACTTACGGTGGTCACTTACACATATAAAGTCATCTATGAAAAGCTCACAGAGTTGGGGATTTAGCACAGTGGTACTGCATGTACCTTGGGAGCACAAAGGCCCCAGTGCAATCCCTGGTACTGCCAAAAAAAGAGGAAAGGCTCACAGTTAAATAAAACAGGGAAAAACTGAAAGATCAGTTCCATCATAATAATCTCAAAACAAAATAAAATAAACCTAACCAAGGAAGTGAAATACTTCTATAGTTAGAATTACTACATAATGTCTTAGAAAGAAGTTGAAAAAGATAGAAATATAAATGAGAAGGCATCATGTGATCAGGGATTGGAAGACTTAATTTTGTTAAGATGTCCAGGGCTGGGGATTTAACTCAGTGGTTCCAGCATCTGCCTGGCAAGTGTAAAGTCCCAAGTTTGATCCCTGGTACCATATATCACAATGCCAGGTATGGAGGCTCACACCTGTAATCCCAGCACTCAGAAGACAGAGGCAGTAGGATGAGTGTAAGTTTGAGGCTAGCCTGGGCTACATAGTGAGTTCAGGAGGGCTGGGGATTTAGCTCAAGTGGTACTGCGCCAACCTTGGATGTACAAGGGCCCAAGTTCGATCCCCAGTACTGCAAAAAACAAAAAACAAACCATAGTGAGTTCAGGGCCAATTTGAACTACAGTGCGAGACCCTGTTCCAAAAAAAAAAAAAAGAAAAAAAAGATTAGGACATTATATCAGACATCAGCATTCTGAATGTTAAGGGATAATGCTGTTTTTTTTAATTAGGAGTTTCATACTTGCAGAATTACTTACAGAATTACTTTGGGGAGCTAGAACTAGAATACATGACTTCATCATTGCTGGTTCATCTGAGAGTACAGGGTGCTTATTTTTCTTGACTTTGGCTTTTGGAAATAGGGCAAAGTGTCATTTGGGTTTTCATACTGGGAGGAATAAGACATTTCTAGAAAAACAAACAAAATGCCTCTATAATTAGTAAAGCTGGTATTTATGCTACAGTAATTGTTCATGTATTCTCTAAAATGACTTTAAATTCTTGACTGTGAAATTTTGCAACACATATAGTAGTAGATAGAAGTATATAATTAACACTGATATATTTATCACCTAGCTCTGATGATGATCAAGATTTTGCCACCTTTGTTCTTTGCTGAAAGATTATAAAGCAAATCCTAGATATCGTGTCATCTCCCCCAAACATCTCCATGCACATCTTTTAATCTAGAGAAACCTGCGCCCACCTTTTCTTTTCATGACAGTGACTTGTCACAGAAATGGCTGTCTCATAAAATATTCTACTCTGGATGTCTTTGCTTCTTTGTTCTCTTAACTTATTTCTCTAAACCCTGTTCTTCCAGTAAGCATACATTTTTAAGAGATGAAATTGAAAACTATATTCCTTTTCCTTCTTGATCCTATATTTTTATTTCATTTCCCTCTCTGTTCTATGCTAATGTATTCCTTCTTTGGCTTTGAAAGTATTTCACTGATCATTCTTCTCTGCAATATGAGTGATGTGGTAGGGGCTAGATGTTCCCTGGTACACTTATCCTATTCTTATCAAATATTAAAATGGCTGACATAATTGGCCAAGATGACTTTTCCTGTGTATTTCTCAACCTAGGTTTTCCCACACCATCAGATAGAATATGTTTGAGTGCCACACCCACACGAAGGGGTGCCTATATTTGGGAGTTCTTATGAGAAAGGATTTTTTAATTTTCTCCTTAGAAGCCAGAACAAGTGAGATTCTTTTTAATTTGTCCTTTTACTGAAGTTTAACATTTGAAGGGGTCTGGCTTTGTGCTGAGGTTTAAATCCCAACTCCTTTCCTCACATGGCCCCAAGGCCCTCTTCCCAGTTGTACACCAGCTCTATTGGCTACTGATGTAATTAATGCTAACACATGCATACTCTTGTTCAGGTTTACAGGCCCCTCTGTTTTTATTCTTTGGAAGAGTCCCTTACTCTTTTAAAAACTCACCTTTAAATCTAAAAATGGTTGTTAACATTGTTTCTCTCTCTTTTTTTTTTCTTTGCTTTTTGAGATAGGGTCTCACTTTGTAGTTCAGGCTGGCCCTGAGCTCACTATGGTGCCCAGGCAAGCCATTGTGAACTCAGCAATCCTCCTGTCCCTGCCTCTCAAGTGCTGGGATTACAGGCGTGAGCCACCACGTCCAGCATTGTGGTATGCGGTGTTGATTGTTGGTGGGCATGTCTCCACTCCCAACATTATATGTGGTTATCGGGGATCGAACTCAGGACCTTGCGCTTGCGAGGCAGGCGCCGGAACCACTGAGCTAACCCTCCGGCCCCCATTGTTTCATTTTTTAATATAACACTCCTAAATGTTTTGCAGCTCACTTTCAGGTGATCTTGGTAATACTGCTATAGAAATCTCTACATTTTGTTTAACTTTCTCTATTCTTCCTATCTTTCTCCACTCTGGAGTCCTTGCTCCATGGCAGATAACATTCTTTGCTACTGTCTGACTCTTTTTCTTAAAAATGTGAATATCCCCCTCAGATACTGCCATCAAGACAAGTAGTATGAAATTACTGTTTTCACAGACTCCTTTTAGGATCTCTGCTTCCTTGGACTCATCCTATATGACAATCCTCCTTTAAAACACAGTTATATTATTTTATGTTTTCTCAATATTTGATAAGAACAGGGTAAGTGTACCAGGGAACATCTAGCCTCTACTCATATTGCAGAGAAGAATGATCAGTGAGACACTTTCAAAGCCAAAGAAGGAGTACATTAGGCCACATGTTGACTTTGGGCCTTGATGTGGGAAACTTCAACATCTCTGGACAATCTGGCCAACACCCTAAACCTCATGCTGATTTTGAACCTGAAGAGTTATAAATTATGCCCCATCAAGGCTCCTGCTGTCAAATCTACTCCTTTGTTCTTGTCATCATCCAAACAAAAGCTATTTTAGAAATGTTAAACTCTGACATGTAATTTATTGACCACAATCTGTTTGTTCTCCAGCTCCCTCACAGTCTTACACCTGGCTCTCATTGAGCTCTTTAATCTCTTCACAATTTTTGCTGTAGTCCATTAACCCTCTGGCATTGTTATACTCCTTTTTCTTTCCAATGTATATGCTGGGGTACAACATTCCACCCACATCTTCTCAGTTACTTCAGCTTCTTTGCTTTCTACAGCCTCCTTGTGTAGTCTCTACCTAAGAGTACTCTAACCCAGAAGCTGCTCTGCTTCTATATTTAAAGGAAATTGATGCCACTGGTACATGGCCTACTGCCTCACTGGGTCCTCAGCACTAATCTGGAAATCCTAGTATAAGCACTGGATCAATGAGTGCTTCCCTTGGAAGTTGTGAATTGAAGATGGCAGAGCTACGTGAAGAAAGGAGATTGCAGATAAACTGTTTACGGACTATGCTGTTTGCTTCAGCAAGAAAGAAATTTCCACTGTGTTTGAGCCCTCAAACTTTTGGAGTTTATTTGCTAAAATAGCTACCATTACTTCAGCTTATACAATAAGATACATTTTTTTTTTTTTGAGACAGGGTCTCACTTTGTAGTTCAGGCTGGCCCTGAGCTCACTATGTAGCCCAAGCAAGCCTCGAACTCAGCAATCCTCCAGTCTCTGCCCCCGAGTGCTGGGATTACAGGCGTGAGCCACCACGCCTGGCACTGTGGTATGTGGTGTTGATTGCTGGTTGATTGTTGGTAGGCGTGAGTCACCACGCCTAAGATTATATCATTGTATGTGGTTAACAGGATGGAACCACCGACCTTGTGCTTGCGAGGCAGGCAGTGGAACTACTGAGCCAAATCTCTGGCCCAAAATACCATTTTTAAACTTTAACTTTATCAGGAATAAGAGAAAATTCTACATAAAAACTTAATCCTTATGTTTTAAAATACATCCTCATCATGATTATTATTATCATTTCTTTTTTGAGACAAGTTCTTGTTATGTGGTTCAGGCTGGCTTTCAATTTACCATGTAGCCCAGGCTGGCCTTGAACTCACAAGAGATCTTCCAACCTCTACCTTCCAAGTGCTGGGATTACAGGTGAGTGCCACCACACTTTGCCCTTATTAATGATGTACTTGAAACAGCACATATTTGTTTCTAGCCCTTTCTCCAAAGGAGATATACAAATGATCAGTAAGTTCATAAAAGCATGTTTGTTATCATTGGTCATTAAAGAAATGCTAGTCAAAGCCACAGTGGTTTCATTTCATACCCACCAATAAAGCTATGAGACGAAACCAAACAAACCAGAAAATAACATTATTAGCAAAGATGTGGAGAAATAGGAATCCTCATTCATTTCTGGTGCAGATGCAAAATGTAATTGTTTGTTAATTCTTCCAAAAGATAAACACAATAACTACATAACCCAGATTTATATTCAAAATAATTGAAGGCTGGTGTTCAAAACTTGCACATAATAGAAAGACTATTTAAGATAAATGAAAGGTAGAATCAATCCACATGTCCTTTAACAAATGAATGGCTAACCAAATTGTGGATTATATAAATCATAGAATATTATTCCAGCATAGAAAGGAAAGAATTACTATGATTAGTGTATCACTTGTAGTCTGTGTAAAGGAAGTCAGAGGCCACCTGTTGTATGGCTTCTTTTCTGTGGAATCTCCAGAAGAGAAAAAATCCATAGGGAGAGGAAGTCAGCTAGTGCTCACTGGGACTTGGTGGGGAGAGAGTATGGAGTATGCAGCTCCTACTTCAAATGGGTATAGAATATTCTTATGAGCTGATAAATTTTGAAACTAGAAAAAGGTGGTTGTACAACATTGTGAGGGCATTCGGGTGAACAGTACATTTTAAAATAGCTAATTTTATGTTACATGCATTTGGGACCAACTAGAAAAGGAAGAAAAACCCAATGAAACAAAAACATTAATTAGTTAATGAAGTTGAAGCACTTGTAATCTTTATGCCCAGAGATGACTACTGTTACATTTTGCTGTGTTAGGTTTCTTTTCAGACTTTTTTTTTTTTTTTTGAGACAGGGTCTCGCTTTGTAGTTCAGGCTGGCTCTGAGCTCACTATGTAGCCCAGGCAAGCCTCAAACTCAGCAATCCTCCTGTCTCTGCCTCCCGAGTGCTGGGATGACAGGCGTGAGCCCCCACGCCCGGCACTGTGGTATGTGGTATTGATTGCTGGTGGGGATGAGTCTCCACGCCCAGCATTGCATGTGGTTACCCAGGATCAAACTCAGGACCTTGCGCTTGCGAGGCAGGCACCGGAACAACTGAGGTAATCCTCCGGCCCTCTTTTCAGACTTTTTATATATGGATTTAAAGAAGTGGGATTATGGAGCACCTGCTGATCTGTAAGACATGTTATTATTTCACTTGGTAGAATTATGCATCTTCACAATTGCACAAATAGTTATGGAAATGGTGTCTTGACTGTGTAAATATCTTCATTGTGATTTTTTTTTGAGACAGGGTTTCACTTTGTATTTCAGGCTGGCCCTGAGCTCACTATGTAGCCAACGCAAGCCTCAAACTCAGCAATCCTGCATCTGTCTCCTGAGGACTAGGATTACAAGCATGAGCCAACACACCCGGCACTGTGGTATGTGGTACTGATTGCGGGTGGGTGTGATTCACCACGTCCTGTATTGTTGTATGCGGTTACCAGGATTGAACCAGGGATTTTGTGCTAGGCAGTCATCAGAACCACTGAGCAAAATCGCTGGCCCTCTGTTGTGATTTTTATTATTTTTTGCCATTTTTTATTGGTACATTTTATTGGTACATTATATATAAACATCACAATTACACTCCACATTGAGAATTTGTACCAGTATATGACACAACTTAATTCTCATTTTTCCCCCTCCCCTGTGCACCCTACCTCCCTCCACCCCTATATACACAAGCATTTTTTACTTTTTTTAACATTAAGTTTTTTCTTTCTTCATTATTTATCCCTAAGCTCCATTACCCTTTGAATATTTACTATTTCACAGTATCAATCATGCAGTCCAGAACACATTTATAACTTCAGTTTCTCATATCAGAGAAAATATATGATATTTGTACATTTGTAACCTATTTATTTCACTTATGAGTATGCCCTGAAGGTATATCCATTTGAGTATAAATGATTCATCATTCTTTATGGCAGATTTTTCAAAATTGAATTCTTTATTGGTATATTTTATATACAGCTCACAATCACACTCAACATTGGGGAATTTGTACCAGTATATGACACTAGTTTATTCTCATTTTTACCCATATCCCTACCCACCCACAACCCCCTACCCCTTATATACATGCTATTTCTTTCCAAATCATATTTATTCTTTCCCCTAATTATGTTCCCTCACCACATTCCCTTTGAATATTTCCTATTTTACAAAATCTATCATACATTCTAGAACTCATTTACATCTACAGGTTCTCATACCAGAGAAAAGATACGGTATTTACATATCTGTAATCTATTTATTTGACTTATTAGTGTGTCCTCAAGGTGTATCCATTTGCACATAAATGACTCAAACTTGTCATTCTTTTTTTTTTTTTGAGTAGAAAAATTTTATTGAGAGAGAAAGCTTCTGCCTTAAGA
>PVIC010023282.1:0-26961 GCA_004025085.1 Thryonomys swinderianus | reverse complement strand
TCTATCTATCTATCTATCTATCTATCTATCTATCTATCCATAGACATAAAAGCTATAAAATGGGCTGGGAATGTAGCTCAGGCCCTCAGTTCAGCCTCCAGTATTGCACTACCCCAATACTAACAGTAATAACATGGCAAAATTTCAACATGGAATCTGGAAAACACAGAGTTGTTTGGGGTACTATTCTTTCAAAATAACTTGTCAAAAATACAGAGATAAATTAGTAATTCCTTCCTGCATTTCTATGGTGCTGGATCCTCACAGATGCACCACCCTACTATGGAGCTGAGTGCTTCAGACTGAGGGGAGCTGTGAAGTCAAATGATCTGATTCACGTTCTTACAAGACCCCTCTTGTGGCAACTAGGAAGACCAGTCAGAAAGGCAAGTAGGCTGGCAACAGAGAGAGCACAAAGCAAAAGACCATCAACTGGCAGGACGGTGCAAAGGGGAAGAAGAGGCCTGAAGAAGACCAGGGATACCACACATTTAGCTGATTTCAAGTGTTAAATCTGAAGTCCCTTTGTGACCTGGAAACAGATCTGCCCATAAGCTGTTGGGGAAGTGGCCCTGTAGTTCAGAGAGCAGATGAGAGTGTCCAGTCAGTGATGTGCTGTGGAGCAGGACCTTCCTAGGGCCCAAGGGAGCCTCCCAGAGCATGTCACACCCCTCACACTGCTGGGACTTAGCAGTTACTGACCGAGTGAACAGGGAGAGACACAGAATGCTGCAAAAATCACGGGCAGGTGCTGGTCAGGGGAGGAGCCTGCACAGAGCAAAGAGAATGGGCTAAGAGCAGAAATTAGAGGATGGTAACACTCAAGATGCCTGAAGAAGACCAGGAAACTGTCTGGAGGTCTGGCGGGATGGTGAGGCCTGGGGACCAGGGCCGGCCTGGGCAATAGCCACAGCCTCACTTCCATCAAAAGCAGTGCCTGCTCCCTGGTGGGTACTCAAGCATTCCTCAAACAAGCAGCGTGATGAGTGTGCCTGTCTCAGAAAGACTTTACATTGTGTCTAAATTAGAACACTTCCTCTCAACACCATTCATTCATCATAATTTTTTTTTCTTTCTGGATTTTTGGAGATAGGATCTCACTATGTAGTTTAGGCTTGCTTTGAACTCACTGAGCAGCCTAGGGTGGCTTTGAGCTTATACCAATCTTCCTGCCTCAGCCTCCCTAGTACCAAAAAGACAGTGGTATGCCACTGTGCACACCTACCACAATTTTAACTTTCCCTTTTCTGTGAGAAAATTTTTTTTCCAGGCCTAAACTTATACCCACTCTATCCTCCCAATTTGAACAATAATGTGGTGAAGGAGCTATACTAAGAGCCAGGAGACAGGACCCTACTATGCTCAGGGTTCCTGAGTTACTAGCAAGTGACTTCGCTGAGCTTTCCACATCGCCTGGGTCCCAGCTCCTGATGACAGCAGCCCACCAGTAAGCTGCCCCTGGCTCAGTCTGCAGCAACCACAGGATGTTTGCTGAGAAACTGCACATATAGTACTATTATTATGTTATGTATTTATCTATAATATTTTATTCAATCCAGAGGGAGCCATTTCTTTCCTTAGAGGAAGAAATAGGCTCAGGAAGGTTATAAAACTAAAGACCCAAAGAGCTATGGTTTTGAGCTGTGATTTACTCTCATATATCATTTATTTGAATTCACGACTCCAAGCTGCCACTTCCAAAATAATGAATATAAATCTACCTTGTAAATTATTTTCTGTATGATGCTATATATAAGATAAAAATTGAGCTCTCACTGCAGTAAATGTGGAAAAGGTACAGTTCACTGGACCTGACCATGCTCTGCCAAGCAAAGGAAATGCACTATGATGATTAGTCCCAGCGGGTGTGGTGGCCTTGGGTGCAGTCCCGTGAGTGGCCTGCACAATGGAAGGGCTATAGAGTCTCCTGGGCCACTGGCAGAGCTGGCCCATCAAGTACTCGCTGTGTACTAAGCAGAGTCTGTCAGCAGAGGGAGCAGAGGTGGTTTCTGAACTTTCCACTAGAGGCCAGAAAGGAAATCAGTTGTGACACCCATTTTCACTTCCTAAAACCAGTCATATGGAATTTTCCATGTAGCACTCCCACAATAAGAGCTTGAAATAAGACGTCCTCAGGTAGACAACAGCACACAATCCAATCTACAAACCAGCCATCATGTTTAAATCCATGCCATTACACGCTGGGCCAGTTATCAATAGCAGGGCTCTAGAACTAAGGACAACTGTCAAGCTGAATCACATACTTCTTTCTCAATACAGCCAAAGAACAAGCCTACAATCCCTGAAAGAGAAAACAAACAGATGTTGTCTTGAACAGGAAACTAAATATAACGCTCTCAGATGGAAGGTGAAAACTACAAGGTGCTAGAACTGGAGGGGTTCAGCACATGTTTGATGTCACTGACCAAAAAAAAAAACGAGAGCAGCTCAGAAAAGGGGTTTCATCAAGCTGGTGATTGATTTCAGCAGCACAGCACCTGTTTGGCAAGCACGAGGTCCTGAGTTCAATCCCCGATACCAAGCAAAAGGGGCTTCCATATACATGGAGTAAGAGAAAGCCTAATGACACAGTGTTTTTAGTGTATTACTTGCTCATGAAGCAAGTGAACGAAGACGGTTAGTGTACATGGCTTCATCACTCTAGCCAACTCCTTCCACAGCCTCTCTGCAACACAGCCTCAGCCAGCAGAAGCAGACAGTGGGTGAGAAAGAACACTCACTTTTTGGCAAATCCCCAGTGCTGGAGGCTGAAACCGTCCTGCTTCTGTCATGGGAGGGACTACTTTCCTCCTGCTCGGTGAGTGGTGATCCCTCGGAAAGCACAGAGCCACAGGCCACTGGTTCTAAAGACCCAGGAAACAATGAGGTGGAAAACTCTGGAAACTCAGACTCTGGAATCTTATGTTGTCCATTTGGCAATTCACCATTGAATTGTTCATAGGAGCTGCTATACGTGTAATCACTTTCTGCGTTTGGCTCATCAAGGTTATACTCCTCAGGATTTGGGCAGTCATCTTCATCATCCTCTTCGTCTTCCAGCTGCTGTTCCAGTAAGAATGGGCCATTCTCAATATGGCCATTTGTTTTGGGTGACTCGATCCATGTAGGGTCTATGTTCCCAAGTTCCTGATCAACATCATCTTCATCCTTCTCAATATTTTCTTTCTCACCATCTTCTTTTTCTTCCTGGTCTTCAGCTTCACCTTAAAAAGTTGATGGGGCAGCAATTAGGACTCACTATTCTCAAGAAGAGGCACTAGGCACTAACCTCCTCCAACATGATATAATCATTATGTACCACAGAGTCAATACTTCCATTTCTCAGAGTAAAACCTTCAGGTTTTCTAAATCTTTTTTTTTTTTTTTTGAGACAGAGTCTTGCTTTGTAGTTCAGGCTGGCTCTGAGCTCACTATGTAGCCCAGGCAAGCCTTGAACTCAGCAATCCTCCTGCCTCTGCCTCCCGAGTGCTGGGATTACAGGCGTGAGCCACCACGCCTGGCACTGTGGTATGTGGTATTGATGGCTGGTGGGCGTGAGTCTCCACGCCCAGCATTCTATGTGGTTACTGGGTATCGAACTTAGGACCTTGCGCTTGCGAGGCAGGCACCGGAACCACTGAGCTAACTCTCCGCCCGTGGTTTTCTAAATCTTATTTTTTACTTATTTAACAAGTGGTCTACTCTTCTTGAAGCCAGGTACAGAGGTGCATGCTTGTGATCCCAGAACTCATTAGGCTGAGGCAGGAAGATCACTATAAACTCAAGCCCAGGCTAAGTTCTACAGTGAGTTCAAGACCAGTCTGCACTGCACAGCAAAATCCTACCTCAAAAAAAAAAAAAAAAAGAAAGAAAGAAAGAAAGAAAAAGAAAAGGAAAGAAAAGAAAAGAAAAAGCTTTTGGATCATTTCCCCAAATCTGTAGCAATTAATGCAATGTATCATAAACATATACTACTAAAAATCAAAAAAACACTTGTGACAAATGTTTTTTTTAAATTTTTTAAATTTTTAAATTTTTTTTTTGAGACAGGGTCTCGCTTTGTAGTTCAGGCTGGCCCTGAGCTCACTATGGAGCACAGGCAAGCTGCCGCGAACTCAGCAATCCTCTTGTCTCTGCCTCCCGAGTGCTGGGATGACAGGCATGAGCCACCATGCCCAGCATTGTGGTATGAGGTGTTGATTGCTAGTGGGCGTGAGTCTCCACGCCCAGCATTATGTGGTTTCTGGGGATCGAACTCAGGACCTTGCGCTTGCGAGGCAGGCGCCGGAACCACTGAGCTAACCCTCCGGCCGTGAAAAATATTTTTATAAATAAAGTTGAATTTCTACTTCTGTCCTTTCCTAGGTTAAAAAGGTTTGTGATGTAGTGTTGTGGCAGAAGGTTTAGTACTAAATAAAGGCCTATCGTTAGCATGATAGAAACATGGTGCTTCTTAGCCATTCTCATGTTTTGAAAACTACTCTGAAATGTTAACATATGTCTGGCATGCTCAGTGTAAATAGAGCACAGGCTGTTACCCATATTCCTCCATAAGGAGAGGCAGAGACTTCGTCATATCAGAAGCAGCAGCACAAAGCCATCCTGTGCAGTGACCCAGCTGGTCCCTGTACATGAGGAGCCTGGAGCCCCTTCAGCCCCATCTCCAGGTCCCACTCACCGTTGTCCTTGGTGGTGTCTTCCTCAGCTGTCTCTTCTAATCCTGCTGCTTTTAGTTTCACCTCTGGGTGGTATTCATCATCTTGCTCATTGGAAGGTACAGCAGAGCTGATGTTTTCCTCTATTATTTTCCGTTCAGCTTCTCGCTCTAATTCTTCTATCTCCTGCAGGCGTTTTTCCAATAATTCGGCCTGCCTTTTCTGTTTCTTTTTCAGCTTTTTCTTCTTATTTTTAGATATTTTTCCTATCTAAAACAAGGTAAGAAAATACCGTAAGGTTAGTTTGCTCTTCTTGAAGAACCACATCACGGTACAACTGCTGGTAGCATGGCAAATACCAACAAATGCTAATTTTTCACATCATATTCAATGAAATTCATAAGCCCAAACAGAAGCTCCACCTTTATGGTCAGGGTTTTGGTAAATGAGAGAGCAGTGCTGGCTCATATCAGGTGCTGGGTATATTATCAGGTCTGGCACTTGAGAGACATATCTGAGCTCACCAAAGCTTCACCATTTAAACTCTAGGGAAAAAATGAATATCCTAAAATAATCAGCTTTAAGTAAGAAGATCCTTTTATAAGTTTTATGAGTTGGTGCCAATACACAAAGTGGCACATTCTCACCTCCTAACTGACCAAAAAGCAAGGGAAAGCTTGCCCAACAGGTGGTAAGCAGCAATGCTTGAGTTTGGTTCTCATGTACCGAGCTGTTATCAACAGTCAGACAGCATGAACTTTAAGACATGAGCACATCGAGTAAAAAGGTCAAAAAACAAAAACAAAAACCAGCACAGTTTTTGTCTGCTTCCAACCTGACCCATACAGCTCTGGGGATGAGAGCCTCCCAAGCTTCACAGGACCAGGAAACCCATACCCTCAGGTCAGGGAAGACCCTGTGGTGACTCAGAACCCAGTAGGCCAGGAAGCCTGATTCTGAAGAATATTTGTTTGACACAGTGTTCTGACAGAAGCATAAAATAGGCAACGTCCTCTCATATGTAAACAACTACCTGAGAAAAACATTAGGATGACTGTCAGAAAAACAGCCTGGATGCCAATTAAAAGTAACGTAGAGTGATTCTGGAATAATCAGACTTAAAAATCTTATCACCTCACAATTCTCCGAACTTGGCACCCGCATTCCCAGAACATGTGTAAGAAAGATTGATCTTTAAAGTTTTGATTTTGTCAAAATCACTTCAATTTAAATTAAGGATAGAGTCTTAATAAACACATTTACCTTTTAATATACATTAGCATATCTGTTATAATTTGGGAAGTCCAATAATAAATAGTCCCATTCAATAGGCTGAATAAAAGTATAGGTGGAAGTACTTACAGGTTTTTGCTGTGGAGCTGTACTCACTGAAACAAAAATAAAACAAAACATATGTTTAAAGGAAAACAGAAACATATCTTCAGGTAATTCAAACAGCAAAATGATTTTTCCTTCTCTGGTGTATTGGGAATTAAAGCTAGGGACATTCTATCACTAAGCTATACTCTCAATCCTTCTTACTTTTTGAGATAGGGCCTTGCTAAATTGCCAGAGCTGGCCTTGAACTTGTGATCCTCTTGCTTCAGCCATCCAAGTAACTGGGATTATAGACTCGTGCTACCATACCCAGCAATTACTGCCTTTTAGTGGCTATCCAAGTTCAAAAACATTAAAAAAAAATTGTAATGAGGATGTAGAGGAACTTTATCCAACTCAAAAACAAAAAACAAAACCTCAAAAACTAACTCTTAAAGGGCACACAGCACAGGCTGTTCATATTGAGCCATTTTGAAACCAGTCAGCCTCAAAGTGCTAACTGACAACTTTTAAAAATAGAGCCGGGCCGGGTGTGGTGGCTCACACCTGTAATCTCAGCACTCGAGAGGCAGAGACAGGAGGATTGCTGAGTTCGAAGCTTGCCTAGGCTACATAGTGAGCTCAGAGCCAGCCCGAACTACAAAGCGAGACACTGTCTCAAAAATATAAAAAAATAAAAAAATGCAAATAGAGCCGGTGTTGGGCTGGAGATTTAGCTTAGTGGTTCTGGTGCCTGCCTCGCAAGCACAAGGTCGTGACTCACACCCACCAGCCATCAATACCACATACCACAGTGTCCGGTATGGTGGCTCATGCCTGTCATCCCAGCACTCGGGAAGCAGAGGCAGGAGTATTGCTGAGTTCCAGGCTTGCCTGGGCTACATAGTGAGTTCAGGGGCAGCCTGAACTACAAAGCGAGACCCTGTCTCAAAAAAAAAAAAAATAGAGCCGGTATAGTGGCACATGCCTAAAATCCCAGCAGTTGGGAGGCTGAAGCAAGAGGATTGTCATAAGTGAAAGGCCAGTCTAGACTACATAGTGAGTTCAAGGCAAACCTAGAATACACAGTAAGACCTTGTCACTAACAGGCAAAAAAAAAAAAAAAAAGCGGGGAGAAGAATCAATCAGTCACCAAACCAAATTTGTTTATAGATAATAAAACGAACAGCTTAGATGAGAAGATGTACATCTGTGTTTGAAAACTATTTGGCAAGCTTTACACAACTAGCCTAAATCAAACAGTACAGCAAGTTGCAGATGGTTCTTGAGTCACATTAGACTCCATTCCCATCAAAAGACCGACTGATTCCTGACCATAGCAGCGAAGGCACAGTGAGAGCCCAGCTCTGGAGCTTCACTGCCTCACCTTGTCTGTAAGCCTGCCTGACAACACTCAAAGGAGAGTGCAGGCAACATGAACAGAGCACAGGAACACGGTCAACACCTTACTGCCACCCTCCAGAAATAACACTCTACAGTTAATCCAAGTCTCACTTGGTCTTCTTCCCTTCTTAGAATTTTTATAACTACAGTGCACCATTTAAGCTCATACTGATACAGCTCTGATCACCAAAGACAAGGCTGCATTCTAACAAAACTGAAACTGTAATAATTCTGATGACTATAGATTTCTGTATTCTCCATAGAAAAGTGGGCAACACAAGAAAATCATCACGTATAGATGAAGCACCAGTAAAGAATTTAGAAAAGTCTTTTTTGGGGAGGTACTGGTGTTTGAACTGAAGGACTTACTTGAACTACATCTCTAGTCTTTTCTATCTTCTGAGACAGGGTTTAGCTAATAATTCTCTAAATGTCCTTGCTGGCTTCAAATTTGTGATCTTCCTGCCTCATCCTCCCAGAGTGCTGGGACTGCAGACATGAGCCACCATATCCAGCTTATTTTAATGAAGGGTAAAGGTAAACAATTCAAATATTAAAATATGATTTAATTAGAACATCTTCTCAAGAAGAATATCCAGTTTTTTCTAGAAATCAAGTTGTTATAAAACATTCCTAATATCCATGTACATATCTGACTTAATTACCTTCAGTGTGCAACTCTGGAAGGTCACAGTGCCCCAAACAGACACACACAACAGACCCAGCTCCTCACCTGCAGACCCTGAGGGAGGAGGAGCACCTGCTTTCTGCCACTCTGTGGCCTCTGCTGCCATTCTTCTCACGTATGCATCATCCACACACATCAGGATGTTTTCCGGCTTTATGTCGGTATGAATAATCTTGCACTTACTGTGTAGATAATCTAAACCTTGGAGGACCTGTTCATAATAGAGTCAAAAGAGCAAAGAAGCTATTAATATACCCTGATTATTGAATTTTTATTTATTGTGAAACAGGTAATATAAGTACTTCATCTAAAATTTGACAGATACAGTAAAAGTCCTACTCTTACTCTGGTCCCCACAATATAGCTCTCCTTTCCAAAGTAGCCACTGTCTATCACTCCAGAGAGAATGGATGCTAGTGGAAACAAATCTATCTCTATAATCACTTCTTTAATAACAACTTTATTGAAAAATAATTCACATATCATATAATTCATCCTTTAAATATATAATTCAATGCTTTTTAGATGTGTAAGCATTACTACCTAATTAAGAATATTTCACTGCTCTAAAAAATTTAATACTTACTAGCAATTACTCATCTTCTTCCAGCTCCTCCAGCCCTAAGAAATCACTAATCTACTTGGTGATTCATTTAAATGGAACCACACAGAATGGTCTTTTGTAATTAGCATAATTTCCAAGACTAACTCTGGTGTAGAATATATCTATATTTCATTTCCTTTTACCACCAAATGATATCCTATTGTATGAATCTGTGACTTTTTGGAGGTTTTTGTTTTGTTTTGTTTTTTTGAGACAGAGTCACACTATGTAGCTCAGACTGGCTTTAAACTCACTATAGCCTAGGCTAGTGTCAAACTCACGGCAATCCTCCTGCCTTAGCTTCCCAAGTGCTGGGATTACACACACAGACCACCAGGTAGATACATGACATTTTATTTATTCATTTATTCATTTAATGGACACCTGGACTGCTTCCATTTTAGGGCCAGTAACAACTACTATGCACATTCACAGTTATGTCCTTGTGTGGACATATCTTTTTACCTATAAAGCAAATCTGTTTCAATGAGTATGTGATTTGTGAACCCTATTTTATTAACTGGTTGGTTAATGTTTTGAGATTGACTATTTAAATCTATAATTGCCTTTGATGAGAAAAGTTTTCGACAGTGGCTGCACCATTTTATATTCCCATCAGCTATGTATGTATATATGTATTTTTTTTTTTTTTAAAACTCAAGCAAGACATGTCATCTCACTTTAGGGGTGACTTTTGTTTGCTTTGTGAGACAGCAACTCACTATGTTGCCCTGGATGGTTCTGAGTCCTTGGGCTCGAGTGATCCTCCTGTCTCAGGCTCCTGGGTAGCTGGGACTCCAAGCAAGTCATCATACTTAGCTTACACTTCCGTTTTGATCTGCATTTCTCTAGTGGCTAATGACTTGCATCCATTTTCAATATTACAGAAAAAGAAGGTAAATAGGTAATATAATCACATGGTATAAAATAATCCCTGGTGGCCCCAGGATATAGCTCAGTGGCACCATGCCTGCTTAGCAAGTGCAACGTCCTAAGTCCAATCCCTGGTATGGAAAAAAATCCCTGGGGAAGGGGTCTAAGGGAAGAGGGTAGGGTTGGACTGAAAATGAGAAAGATATGTTATAGACATGTACCAGTTTCCCAAAACAAACATCAATATTGTGAAATATAAACATGTACTAGTAAAAACATTAGTATCTAGATACAATATAGCATTAATACAAAGTACTGAACCAAATATTCACATATTTATCACATTAAAACAAATGAAACATTGTAAATGCCAGTGACCTAAACGCCAATATTTTTCTTAAATCATCTCCTAACCAAAGATTTTTTTCTTAATCAAAATTTAGTTTTGGGGCAGAGATTTAGCTCAGTGGTTCTGGTGCCTGCCTCGCAAGTGCAAGGTCCTGAGTTCGATCCCTGGTAACCACATACAACGCTGGGCATGGTGACTCGCCCACCAGCCATCAATATCACATACCACAGTGCCAGGCGTGGTGGCTCACGCCTGTAATCCCAGCACTCAGGAGGCAGAGACAGGAGGATTGCTGAGTTCGCAGTTTGCCTGGGCTACAAAGTGAGCTCAGAGCCAGCCTGAACTACAAAGCAAGACCCTGTCTCAAAAAAAAAAAATTTAGTTTTAAGGTCAATGTTTCCTTATACTAGAAATTCTAAAATCTCTACTAATATATCACCAAATGTAAGTCATTTAAGCATCTTGTCCACAAAAGATAGCAAGCGTGAAAGAGATAAGCAGAAGACAGAAGACATCACCAACACTGAAAAATTCCCAGCAAAACCCCAATGCACCTGCTAACTTACTTTCAAGGTTAACACACCACAAAGGGTGAAGGAACAGAGTGTACAAGAAGAAGAATGAAGAGCATCTGTCTCTGAACAGGTATTACAATCTTTTCAATCACTTAAAGGTGAAGTACTTTTACCCACACCCCTGGAAAGAGTACCACCCAGACTCTGCTCTGCAGTGTCTGTGCGCAGCAGAAAACAAAGACGTGGGCTTCGGGGTGCCTGCAACCTTCACATCCTCAGCTTACTTCTTCAAGTCAGGGGCAAGACTGGACAAAAAAACCCAAATGAATCAATCACATGCACAATCTATCTATTTTAAGAAGATACAAAGATACTGACAACTTGCTAGTTAAGTATATGTAAAATGAGAAGGGGAAAAACAGACTTTGTTTTTTTTTTTTTGAGACAGGGTCTCACTTTGTAGTTCAGGCTGGCCCTGAGCTAACTACGTAGCCTAGATAAGCTTCGAACTCAGCAATCCTCCTGTCTCTGCCTCCCAAGTGCTGGTATTACAGGCATGAGCCACCGCGCCCAGCACTGTGGTATGTGGTATTGATGGCTGGGTGGGCGTGTCTCCACGCCCAGCATTGTATGTGGTTTACCAGGAATTGAACTCAGGACCTTGCGCTTGCAAGGCAGGTGCCGGAACCACTGATCTAACTTTCCGGCCCAACTTCAACTGTATTTTAAGTTATTTTTAAAATATCAAAGGACTAAGAGTAAGAAAATATTATTATGTATTTCCATAAAAAAGGTTATACTCATGAGGGAAACACTGTTCTAGTGAGATTATATGCTACTCACAGAGATTTCACTATCTTCCTTGTACAAGTAAATAATGATGTAGTGTTCATATCTCAACAAAAGAAAGACTGTAAGAAGTCCAAGAAATTAATGAATAGGCACACTGATGATACGCAATCTACAAAGGCCAAAGGAACAACATTGAGAAATTTCAAACCATTTAAAATTATTTCAACTAAAATTTCCTTTCAGTTATCTAATATTTACCCAAAGTGAAAAATGTCAGTATCTTCCTTTGGAAACTAAGATATCTTTTCAGGGGCTTTTCTCCTCTCCCTCCCTCCCTCATCTCTCTCTCTCTCTCTCTCACACACACACACACACACACTCTCTGCTCTCTTCTTTCCACCTTTGCTTTTTACAGTTTAAAGACTTCCCTCTGTGGGAAGCTACACAGGTAAGAGCTAACATGGCTCAGTATACAAAGGTATTGACAGGAGTCCCCAGTGACAATGATGTCCTCAAAACAAAGTGTTCTCAGTAGGAACTTAAGCGTTCCAGATTTCTAAAATATTGACTATTGGATTCTTAAGGGCTACCCTTTCTTAAAAAGCACTGGCTGTGTCTGACAATGAATACCAAGGCAAAGACAGTACAGCACAGGGACAATTTAATTAAGAATCCAATTACAGTCAAGTATTAAAACATTATTGGAACTCAGCCCACACTTAAACTGCTACTCAAACATTCATTCATAACCTGAGAAAGGTGTTTAATTTCCATTTTCTTTCTATGAAAGGGGGAGACATATCTACTAAACACAAGTATAGCAAGAATTAGAAATAACCTGAAAAACAAGCAAAATCTAGCATACAGGAAGTTCAAAATAAGCAGCAAAATTAAACTACATTTTAAGACTTGTACTAATACAAAATAACTATACTTTTTTAGTTTATTACATTTCTCAGTTGTCTTCTTCTCTAATACAAAAAGGTTTAGCTTTTGACTTTTATAGGGCATCCCAGGAATAAAACTCTGACTTTACAGTTTCTTTTAATTTTAAACTGTTTTTCAAAAAATCTTTAGCAGTGGCTAAGAGGAATGATTTTATTTTCAGTAACAGCATTTCCGTACTCAACTAGTAAATTATGAAGTGTTAAAAACAAAAACCAGTTGACCCTGATGGGTAATCTTATAACTGTTTTTGCAGAATAACCCTGATGATGGAAAAATAAAAGCGAGGAATCAAGTTTCATGCCCAAGGATAGATTGCTCCTTGGAAAATCCGACAAACAGCTAACAGGAGCTTTACTGGCTTTTCCTTCTGATATTTTCTAGTGTCAGATCATGCCTGCCGAAAATGATAAAAACCCTTGAATGGTATCTGCAGCAGGAGGCAGCAGAGATCCACTGGCTACTAGGAAAGCTGGAGCCAATCCAACCACCAACAGCCCAGAGACCAGCCTGCCAATCATCTGCTTCAAGGACACAGGTCACAAACTTCAGGAGCAGGTACCAGGCTTCTTCACATGAATGAAGTCTGACTCAGTCCAGCAGCAGTTAGACCTGACATCTAACTGAGTCCAAGGTATGAAATCAGAAGGCTCCCCCACTTAGTTTCTGATCTAGGAACTAACTTTCTATGACCTACAGAAAGTTATTTCCAGTCTCCGAACCTCAAATTCACTTGTAAAATAGGGCACTTGGTCAAGATGGGTTACAAGGTTTTTTTCTGTATCATCTGCCATTTGTCTTAACAATGTAACCTTCTCTTTCCACCATGACTTGCTGGAAACAGGTTCTACAATCACACAGGTAAAGGAAGAGGGAGACCCAGAATAATACGGAGACTTCTCATCTGTTTTCATGTCTTACTCTGTCTAGAGAAGAGAGGTACTTCTAAAATTGTAAACTGTAAAGAAGAATGGAATAAAAACAACTTTTCTAGTTTTTCCAGTTCTGATTTTGGTGACAATGTGGGGATTTTCTTCTTCCCACATCTGAAAAATAGGGCGATGGGGACTCTGCCTGCCTCTTACACTGCCAGTAACAAACTCATGAAGTGCCAAGGAACCCAGATAGACAGCCAGATGGACTGGCAGAGGAGAGGAGGCTGACCGCAAGGAGTACTCCTTAATTTAGATATTAATTATTGTGGGTGAGCAGGAAAACACCAGAGGGGCTCTCCTCAAGCCCAGAAAACTTCCTCCTAGAAAAGCTCAAGCTCCCAGTGGATTCTCTTCTTCAGTGAGACACAATAAGCAAATTCTACAAACTGGCTGTGAAAACCATGATGTGGAATTGCATGGAATATGGGGAATCCCTGTCATACTAAAAGAGGACCAGAACAAGAGACACACTCGGATAAAATACTCAGCTGGTGTCATCCTTAGCCTCACTGTTTTGAAAAGTCCTCCAAGTCAAGATAACTAATGAGGAAGTCCAGCAGCTGTACTGCTGGAGGGCACAGGGGGAGATGGCACACAGATGCACAGAGCACTGGGCTGGGGAGATGCTGACCTCTCAAAGAGCCCACAATCTGGGGAGAATGTAAAAATGAACACAGAATCACAGGCCTGACCATACCAACCCAAGTAAAATAATATCAAAATGACTACTAATTTGATATTAAAACTAGTCTAAAACTAAACAATACTGGTCCAAATATAATAACAATGAGGACCACAGAATGTCAAGTGCTAAGTAGATCCTAACAGACAAAATCAGATGGTGATGAGAGATGAGATAATTCTCCACGGTCTATCATCCTACCAAGAGTAAGTAAGTATGTGAAACACCATCTTTAAAGGTCCTATTAACTTAGGTACTGAAACACACATTACAAATTTTGTAAAAATCTAGTGGCTAGGGCTGGAGATTTGGCTCAGTGGTTACGGCGCCTGCCTCGCAAGCGCAAGGTCCTGAGTTCGATCCCAGTAACCATATACAATGCTGGGCGTGGTGACTCACGCCCACCAGCAATCAATACCACATACCACAGTGCCAGGTGTGGTGGCTCACGCCTGTGGTCCCAGCACTCGGGAGGCAGAGACAGGAGGATTGCTCAGTTCACGGCGGCTTGCCTAGGCTACATAGTGAGCTCAGGGCCAGTCTCAACTACAAAAGCGAGACCCTGTCTAAAAAAAAAAAAAAAAATCTAGTGGCTATACTATAAACAATCTGATTACCAGCTTTTGGTTAAAGCACAAGAAAAATCATTTACCAGAGACATGAATATACACTTTTCATAAAGATATGCTATAAATTAAAATAATACCAAATCTTTCTGAGTAGGAAATCTCACACTATTCCAGACTTGAGAGCACAGATGCTGGAGCTGCACCATCTGCATCCGGTCTCTAATCCCTCACAGGGTCTGTGGGGCTGCGGGGAAGACTGGAATCCTCTCCATGCAGCACCTCTTGCAGAACAGATAGCAGCCCGGACCTCACCAGGAGAGGCAAGGGCTAGCTGGCACAAAAACAATAAAGACTAACGCAACACACACCCAAAAGAGCAAAATGGCTGCTCGATCATGGCAACAGACTAATAATTTTAAAATCTAGGGATATAAACCATAATTGCTGGCTTTTCCATCATTAAAGCAAAGTCACCAAAAGCAGAGTCACGCCCTTAGCAAGCTGCATTTATCTGATGGCAAGCAGCCACCTTCTTATCTTACAAGGTTTCTGGAAAGGGTAATGGATTAAACCATACAGTTTGAAAAAGTAAAATGCCAACTTCAACTTCAATTACATAAGAAAGTCAAACCCACTGTTAAAAAAAGACCGAAAGATTTTTAAAAAGCCTCCTGAGGCGTATCTTTTAATGTGCCACAAATAATGCCATCAGAAGCACATTCCTTTTTTTCAGCTTCAGAAAGAAGAAAAAAAGATGAGCATAAAACGGAACTCAATAAAGTGATTTATATATTTAAAAAAAAGAAAGATAAGAAGCAAATAAATAGTCACAGGACTGTGCTTGAAGCCAGCGAAGTGGCCTGGGGTGGGTTGCACAAAGCACCCCACAGCTGCCACCAACAAAGCCCTTTTTTTGCCCCAGCTTCAGGTCATCACAGCTAAATGAGGACAGCTAAGAACTGATCAAAGGATTAACAACAGTATATAGGAAACACCAAAAAAGCAGTTGATCCAATTTTGTCATGACCTACAGAAAATAAACAAGTGGTAACATTTTTCTGAGTCTCTACAGCAGAGAAAGGCCAGCCATCTTGTAAACAGGGGAGCCTACATTTCTTGCTTCATAAAAGGAAAGAACCAACCAATCACAATTCTTCAGGGCCACCTAATACAGGAAAAAAGATACAAAGGGATGCAGAATACAGAACATATAATCCCTGAATCTAAAGTGACTACACATTCTTTCAAAATGGAGAAGATGTGATGGCTAATTTGTGTGCTCATGATAAATGATTTATTTTTATATACAGATATACAATGGAGGCCCTTATTAATCTTCACAATAAAGCTTCAAATTTCTTTATTTAACAAATAAGGAAACAGGCTCAGTAATTTGATCAGGGTCACAAAAAAACAAGTGCCAGCCGGGCTTGGTGGCTCAAGCCTGTAATCCTAGCACTCGGGAGGCAGAGGCAGGAGGATTGCTGAGTTCGAGGCTTGCCTGGGCTACATAGTGAGCTCAGGGCTGGCCTGAACTACAAAACGAAGACCCTGTCTCAAAAAAAAAAACAAACAGAAAAACAAAACAAAACAAACAACAACAAAAAAAGATGTGCCAGAGGTAGGACTTGAAATCAAATTTGTTGCCAAGATGTACATACTCTGTGCTTTATCCTACTCAAATGGTTTGGAAAGAAAGAGGACTCTGCTTCCAGAGGACATGAAGTTCGGACATTTCATAAGTCCAGAGATATCGAGGCAACAGTGGCCAGAATGCTGCTGAATGTACAAGACAGCACTGAGGACAATGTTTGCCCTCAACAAAGACTTAAATACTTGTGGATTGTGCCAAGATTGAGACTATCTGGTCTATACTATATAAAATATCCTGTTCAGCAGGATTGAATGTGGTCTGCATTCATTCCATACAAGAAAGGAGTATCACTCTCAGCTGGGGTAGTGAGTGGCTACTGTCACAGAAGATTTGGGTTAAACCTTTAAAATGTGGGTACAGAAAAGATGATGGAACAAGGTGTAGTGACACAAGCCTATAATCTCTGGGCTGTGGGAGAGGATCCTAAATTGGAGCCCAGAAGTGCCAGAGGTAGGACAACCTAGTAAGTTCAAGACTGTCTCAAAACATTTTTTTTTGCTTTTTTTTGGAGCCAGGGTCTCGCTTTGTAGTTCAGGCTGGCCCTGAGCTCAAAACATTTTTAGAAAGAAATGTAGCTCAATGCAAAGGTGTTTGGTTCAGTCATCAGAGTCACGAAAATGTAGTTTCAACAGCCATAGGCAAAAGAAAGTAAAATAAAACATGGCAAGGTGCATTTCAGAATCAAGATGATCATCACTAAGTACTTTCTCTAAACTACAAGAAAATTAAGAAGCAAAAGATTATATAATGAAAATTCTGGTAAATCTATATGTGTTTGTAACTGCTTGGTACATTTTTGAATATTCATAAACTCAGAAGGGAAACTAGTTACCTGAAGGACATAAATTGTTTGTGAAGGGAAATATGGGCTGATACCAGATGGTAGAAGACCTTAAACATTTTCTCTGGAAGAAGTGTTTTAATTTCTATTAGACACAGGTCCAGTACCACGCTAAACATATTCTATACTGTTTGGCAAAAAAGAAAAAAAAAAAGGTGAATGGATGAGCTATCTAGCTAGACTATGTGAATTTCTCTTTCTCTCTAGTATATCTCTTTATACTTTTTATTTCCTCAGTAGGGGCAAATTACCTAACCTACTCCTCAGTTTCCTCTTTCTTTAAATCAGTAAACTAATAATACCCATTTTGTAGGGATGTTATAAGGATTCACTGAGTTAAACCATGTTAAGTTGTATTCCCACTGCTGGAACAACATATTCAGCACATTGATAATTTAAGGAGAATTATTTATTTATTTATTTATTTATTTACTGATTGATTGATTGATTGATTGATTGATTGATTGAGACAGGTTCTTGCTTTGTAGTTCAGGCTGGCTCTGAGCTCACTAGCCCAGGCAAGCTTCGAACTCAGCAATCCTCCTGCCTCTGCCTCCTGAGTACTGGGATTACAGGTGTGAGCCACCACGCCTGGCACTGTGGTATGTGGTATTGACTGCTGGTGGGCGTGAGTCTCCATGCCCAGCATTGTATGTGGTTACCGGGGATCAAACTCAGGGCCTTGCGCTTGCGAGGCAGGCGCCGGAACCACTGAGCTAACCCTCTGGCCCAAGGAGAATTTTATTTTGGCTTACAGTTTCAGAGAACTTAGTCCATGCATGGCTGGCTCCAAGGTAGAAATGGCATGGTGGAGGGGCACCGTGGGACAAGGCTACACAACTCATGGTAGCCAGGAAGGAGAGGGTGAACAGCACTGCCAATAGAACTATCTTCGAAGGCACAGCCCCAGTGACGCACCTTCTATGAGCATATTCAGTTTTGAACATCAGTGGGTGAATATACTGATAAACAGATACCTTGAGATCCAATCACCTCAATAATATCTGTATCTAACCAAACTGATAGTTAAGATTAACAGGCAGACAAGTATTCAGATCTATACCTAAGACAGAGCAAGTAAATACTTCATATTTATAGTAACATCTGTTCATATGTTCACAATAATCTAATGAGGAAGGTCTTACTCTTATTCCCAGTTTGCTGACAATGAATTGGCCTTAGGCTTAAGGACAAAGTCCTTTGGCTCCAGAAGGATAAACATGACTCAAAGCCACGCTCTTCATCTCTCTCTGTAATGCTTTATGAAGGCCATTATTAAGCTTTAGCAAACAGGCATTAGAGAGCCAGTGAAGGTTTCAAATGAGAAATGTGAATTATTAAAGCAATGCCTTATTTAAGGTAACTGGCAATGGAAAAGAGAACAAACAGGAATAGGACAGACTGCACAGGGAGAGTACAAAGGGCTATGAAAAGGTACTACAGGAAAAAGGTGATCAGACCTGAACTAAGAAAGATGGCCATGAAAACAAAGAATGTCAAGAGTAAAAAAGGTAAACACGGAAGAATTCAATGGCTGGATCCCTGATGAATGGCAAGTGACAACATGGATAACTAAACTGCGGTCAGGTATACCTGATTTGATTTTTTTTTTTTTTTTGCAGTACCGGGGATCAAACTTGGGCCCTTGTACATCCAAGGTTGGTGTGGTACCACTTAAGCTAAATCCCCAGCCTCCAGGTATACCTGATTTTGAAGGGGAAAATGGGCGGTAGAGAAGAATACTGAGAAAACTGGCCTACTCTGGTTTGAGAAATTTGTAATTGTGAAGCTCTATCAATAAAAGATCTTCCCAGCACTACTCAGGAGTCAGAAATACTGAACCCACAGGTTGAATCAAAGGGAATGAAGATGAAACACGTTTGCAGATTCTTCACTGAGACATATAACAATTTATTACATGAAATTTCTAAGCAAACTTAGAAAAAAATTCCACATTTCACATTTTTCTTAACTATAGGTGGGTATACAACCCCATCACAATCCCACACAACAAAGCAAATTTCATTAACGTATAAAGCCAGGTGTGGTCATGCACAGCTGTAATCCCAGCACTCAGGAGGCAGAGGCAGGAGGATTGCTTGTGAGTTCAAGGCTAATCTGGTTTACATAGTGAGTTCAGGGCTAGCCTGAACTACAAAGCAAGACCCTGTCTCAAAAAACTAAAAGAAAAAAACCCACCAAAAACAAAACATGGCATATAAGAACATACTTGACAAAATTAAAATAACACTGTGAAATTCCTGCTGGGGTCTTACAAAGAACAAGCTATGTGAATTCGGTCAGGATAATACAGTTATACTCAGAAGTCCCATGGAAACCTCAGAATTCTATCTTCTAATTTACCACTTGCTAAGTAAGAAGAATAGCTAGATTTTATTTTCTCACGCTCAAATGTAAAATAAACACTTATTGTGGGTTCTGTAAAGTCCCCTTCCTACACTGTCATGCTGAAGGTGGGATGTGGCCAAATACCTATGGCAGCAGCCAAAAGCACTTAACCTGGGCTTAGAGGGAGGGGCTCTGATGACAGAAGGAGCCTGTGTGAAATATGTGCAGGCATCTACTTCTAAATTACAGTTTGTCTAAATATGTCAAAATATGATCAAGTTTTTTTTTTCTTTTTGAGACAGGGTCTTGCTTTGTAGTTCAGGCTGGCTCTGAGCTCACTGTGTAGCGCAGGCAAGCCTTGAACTCAGCAATCCTCCTGTCTCTGCCTCCCGAGTGCTGGGATTACTGGCATGAGCCACCACACCTGGCACTGTGGTATGTGGTATTGATTGCTGGTGGACGTGAGTCTCCACGCCCAGCATTGTATGTGGTCACCAGGATCGAACTCAGGACCTTGCGCTTGCGAGGCAGGCGCCGGAACCACTGAGCTAAATCTCTGACCCAGTTTTAACAAATTTTAACTCTTTTAACAAAAAGTTTTAGTTATCACAGCTACAAATATCTAAGGATCATCTGGGGATAGAATAACTGAGAAATATATATATATATGTAATATATATATATATGTAATATATATATATATATATATATTTATTTATTTATTTTTTGAGACAGGGTTTCGCTTTGTAGTTCAGGCTGGCCCTGAGCTCACTATGGTGCCCAGGCAAGCCACTGTGAACTCAGCAATCCTCCTGTCTCTGCCTCCCGAGTGCTGGGATTACAGGTGTGAGCCACCACGTCCCGCATTGTGGTATATGGTGTTGATTGTTGGTGGGCATGTCTCCACGCCCAGCATTATATATGGTTACCGGGGATCGAACTCAGGTCCTTGTGCTGAGAGGCAGGCGCTGGAACCACTGAGCTAACCCTCCGGCCCAACTGAGTAATATATTAATTTCATCTCACCACATAAGCTCTTTTACATTAACAGTGTTGTTTCACTGGCGATATTAGTCTATGTTAAAATAATGAATGAATGAAAATGCTTACCTGCAATATAAAAAGAAATACATAATTATTAAACTATACATTTAATAAGCATGGATATACTCCAAGCATGCCATGAAATAGTATCTCAGTCTAACTGAAATAAATTAAGACAGCGGGCCTTCTCCTACCCACCAGCCTGTCCTCAAGTAACACACACCTATGATGTCAGAGGACAAGCTGCCAAGCTGCAGCACAAAAGGACCAAGATAAATGAGGAACACACAGGCAAGCTAAAGAAAGTTATGTACTCACACCTGCGAAAGAATAATCAAGGATGCTTTCACTATGCAAATTTAAGCTTTGCAATTTTTATACAATGAGTTTGTTAGGAAGGCACACTTTTAGGTAGCTGTCTCTTGAACTGACAAACCTTTTTAGGTGAACCATTTTAATTCTCTTCCTATTTAAATCTTCTAGACCAATGCCTATGTTTTGTGTCTGAAATCCCTGGATGGGTCTACTCCAAGCTCTACAACTGATATGAGAGGGCTTCCTAACCATCTAGTCCTCTTTTCAAGCGAACCAAGCAACTTCCTTGACATATTAGTCTGCAAAACTGTCTGTGATAATCTGCCATTACAACATAACAGGTAATCTAGACTAAGTCATTTCTGAAAATTTCCTAATTAAGGAAGTACAGAAAATAAATAGAATACAGATACATATATTTCATGCCCAAAACTGAATCTGGTAAATATTGCTAATTAGATCACCCAACTACACATATTTTCATTCTACCAATACCTACTGAAGCATCTCTGCTACGTTAGTCTCTAGGTGAAGATTTTCTTTCAGTAAAACAGTTGAAGAAAGTACACATCTAATACAATGCTCCCTGTATACCCTTGATTCATGTAGATGTGTTTCAATCCAATTGATAAAAGCCAATGCAGAGAGCCTTTCTCTGTCTCTAGCGCCTCCTCTCATTTCAAGCTTGTTCCCCTCACTTTACTGAGGTATAACTGACAATAAAAAAATGAACACATTTATTATGTAATGTGTGATGTGATCTATTTATACATTGAAAAATTACAAATGAACTAATTAATCTCTTTCATCTCAGTTTTTTGCATATTATTAGAGTATGTATGATTTTTGCAGATTTCAAGTATATAATACAGGAGTTCTTTTTTGTTTTTATTGTTTTTTTAGACAAGGTCTCATTATATAATTCAGACTGGGCTTGAACTAACTATGTGGCCCAGGCTGGCCTCAATCTTATGACAATCTTCCCACCTCAGTCTCCCAAGCACTGGGATTACAAATGTGTGCTACCAAATTTGGCTGTATAATACAGTATTATTAGTACAATTACCATTCTGCTAATTAGACCCTCTAAATTTATCCTCCTTAAAACTGAATCAGTAAGCAACTCAAAATTATTTTGATTTTCACTCAATCCAAAGACATGAAGAAAATAATTAAAAATGAGCAATTTATTTACTATTTCTAAGGAACTAAGGGATGTTTTGTAGAGCATAAAGGATACAACAATTTCTGACTATACTACATCACTAACCTTAAAATCACTAAAAAGACAAATATGCCAAAAGCAATGTGTGCCTGACATTCACAGTTTCCTTCAAGAGGGCATGAACACCAATACATAGGCATAAAGCCGACTTTGTAACAGCTCAAAATGTTACTCATTCACATACTAAAAACACGAGTCCACAACAAAATGCAGCCACCCAGGTGGGCGGGAGCAGCTCAGGAGCTCACCTGTCGAATGATGCTCTTCACACAACGGACGGGGAGGCCCTGATAGTTGGACTTGATGATCCACTTGAGGAGATGGTGCCCCAGTACTTCGAAGACCATGCACACATCTGGCACAGGGTTAAGGGTCATTTATGGATACACTGCTAGGAATGAGGCAGGTACTAAAAGCAGCATCATGCGCGTCACTTGCAAAACATTTCTTTGTAAAAAACTATCAATACTGTCAGTAATAGACAAAGTAGTCACTGTATCTTATCTAAATACAAACAACTGATGCCTTTTACTTACTATGTCCCACACATGATTTTTAAAATCACTTTGGGAACTATATAATGACCCCCACAGTGGAAGCAAGGACAGTGTGCCTCAGAGAGTCCACTGATGGCCAAGGCAAACACCAGCCTGTACTGAGCTACATCCCTGCCCCTCTCCACACACACCTCTTAGCACAGCCTAAGCAGACACTGTGTAATAATGAAAACTCAAGAACCTACAATTCTTCAAAAATTTTTTAGAACAGTTTTTACAACACTGAGCTAGGACTGACATACAAAAAGTTGTTCACATTTAATGCATATACCTTGATAAATTTGAGAGTCAGCCTATATCTATGAAAACATTAAAAGCATCAAAGCAACTGCAGCATTCAAAGGATCTAGAGTCACATCTCAAAGAGGAAGGTGAAGCCCCATGATCAAAGAACAATCTCAGACCTTCAGCATGGACACATACACAGAATGTTTTGGAAATTATAGACATTACCTCTGTTCTCCATTTGTGCTCTCAGCTATAAGTTTTATATCTTAGGATACTTTTGCTCTCTCATTTGCCCTTTGGGATTATCCTTTGTCGACTCCTCAGGCAGAGGAAGGAGAAGGATAAGGTAGACACTCCTTACCACTACTGCTTGCTCACTAGCTCCTGGGTCCCTTTCAATAGTAAACACTAAAACTTGGTAGCAGAATTAAAAATTATATTCTTGCTAGAGAAAGTTATGAGATGCCTCTACTCTGTCTTCTAGCTACAAACATTTCCTTTACAACAGGACCTAGAATCAGGACTAAAACTACCTTGTAAAGGCAAGCAGAGCACCTAAGTTTACAGCTGACCAAGAAACTCATCTTTCAAAATCATTAATTTCCAGTAGGATAATTTCTCTTCGACAAAGCAAATTAAAGATGTGCCAGGCACTGTGGTGCATGTGATAAGTCCAGCTCAGGAGACTGAGGCAGGAAGATCACCTAAGTCTGAGGCAAAAGTCTGGGCCATATACTGAGTTAAAAGCAACCCTGAATTACACAGAGAGATCCTATCTCAAAACACAGACACACATGCACACACATAAATATGTAAATTAAACAATTTAATCATAAATTACACAACTTAGTTGAGTTAGTACAGAAATGGTAAGAATACCTTATTTCTTGAAATGCTATTGTTCTTTCACTAAAATAAAAATACGTAGTTTTTCAAAGAGACACATGAACATCAGTACCGATAGAAGAACATGACATCTGGGATGTTTTACAATAATTCAGCAACAGAGAAAGAATAAAGTATTGTAGCCAGACCATTGTAATTACTGAGATTTGGTGACAAATGTACAGAAAATTACTGTACTATACTACTTTTACATATGTTTGAAACTTTATAATAGAAGTTTTAATAGATAAACAATGGAGAATGCTTCCTTTTGCCAACTAGTATAGAAAATAGCATCACTTTACTTTTACCAGACCTTTGTGAAGTGAACAAACTGGGAGTAAAATAAATAAAACCAGGGGCAAGTACTGTGGTTCAGTGGAAGAGTGCCCACCTAGAATGCCAGAGGCCTCTAGCATTCTGGGTCCCATCTCCAGCACGGCAAGCATAGGCATAACTGAGCACGCGTGGGGTGGGGAGTGCAGGATGGGTCAGGGACCTGAAGTTCAGCATTCACCTAGCAGAAAGGGGATCCTCTGCAGGAAATAGAAGGCAGAATTATTAGGACTAGTCAGAACTCACAGTACTTAACATGCCATTTGGGGAGGTCAGCATCAGCAAGTATTTTTCATCAGCAAATAACTAGCCTCATATATGCTTTGTGGCCACATTACCCTTGTACACTGGTTTTTAAAAGTTTAAAGCACAGAGAAGTACTGGCATACACTTCTACCTATACAGCACAAACAAAATTCACCATAATTATTGACAAAAGATCAATAATTCTCTTAACATCACTTTAGGTGTCCTATTTTTAAGACTTCATAATAATCCTAGAAACCTTATATAGAGAATAAACAGAAATTTAAATAAGGAACTTAAATAATCCTGTTTATTTTCTAAAGTAAAAACAAAAATACATTATAATTCAGCCATCCAAAAGGATACGTATTCCATTCATGCCTGAAATCTTGAAGTCATCAATAAGCTGTACTACCATGTCTTTGTTTGGGTCACTGGGATCACTTTCTCGGACCTATATAAAGAAGAATGAATACAAGGTCAAGAGAATTTAAAATGAAATATTTTCCAGTATACCAGTGCACAACGAAGAGGTATTTTTCAAATACAAGATTTAGCATCTGGACCTATAAAATTGTCCTTTAACAGTACCCAAAAAAGCCCCCTATAAAACTGGCCATTTATTTTTCTTACATCATTCACATCTTTTTGTAATACTTACACATTTGAGCAATTTTATTTCATCCAAGGCTGTCTCTGTGTAATGCTGGGCACTTTTTACAACTTTCATTGCAACAAATCTTTTCCCCCTTTAAAATAAAGCATAGTTATTTATATCACTAGCCAAAGAAGTAATGTTATAATGAGGTCTATACAATAAACAAAGACATAATAATTTTTCCTTTGAAATATTACTTTTCAAATATGGGAACCACAATTAAATACAGAGTCCATAGGGCAAGATAATCTGTTATCTTGATTTTATTCTAATTAAATTAAATTATCAATGTGTCTGAGTTACCACTCAGAGAAAGGAAGTGTTCTAACACTTGTTTCAATTTATACATCACACAAATACACATATATGGGCTGGGGATTTTAGCTCAGTGGTGCCAGTGCCTTACAAATACACATGTACATACATACTGCACAGCAAGATGTTTATTACTATGGGCCACAGGTTTTAAATAACATCACAAAACACTGATTTGGAAAAGCTGTACATTATGGATTTTAATATGAATTTTTTTCTGACACGAATTATCAAAAAGGAAATTAACCTCAGGAAAATCAATTTCAAGGGATAAGACTCAGAAATAAAGCCATGTCAGGTATGGTAGTAATGTAATACCAACTCAGGAGCCTGGGGTTAGGAGGATTGCCATGAGTTCAACTACACAGTATGACCCTGTCTCACCAAAAAAAAAAAAAAAAGGGAAAGAAAAGTCACAAGAGAGTTTGAATTTTTTTTTTTTTCCAGACAGGGTCTCGCTTTGTAGTTCAGGCTGGCCCTGAGCTCACTATGGAGCCCAGGCAAGCCTGGAACTCAGCAATCCTCCTGCCTCTGCCTCCTGAGTGCTGGGATTACAGGCGTGAGCCACCACGACCGCCCCCCATGTGGTATGTGGTATTGATGGCTGGTGGGCGTGAGTCACCACACCCAGCATTGTATATGGTTACCGGGGATGAAACTCAGAACCACTGCACTTGCGAGGCAGGCGCTGTAACCGCTGAGCCAAATCTCTGGCCCAAGAGAGTTTGAATTTTTAAATATACTTAAAACTAAAAGGGTGAAAAAAATTTAGTTGCAGTAGGCTTGTGCTAAGCAGCACTTTACATGGCACATCAAAACAGGAATGATTCTCAGCTGTAATCTTAGGAAATAAATGACGAATAATGCAGAAATGACCAAGAACACTTACTGCATATCCCAGCACAGCCAGACAGTAGAGAAGTGCCCCCATCCTAGCTTTCTAATGACATGGTATCGACCATTGAAGAGGTCTCCAATTTTCACTGGATGATAACCACCTAGAGAAAAGAAAGGAGAAAGAGAGACGGGCGGGGGGGAGAGAGAATAGTAATGCATTTCATTCATCAATTCTCAATGTTATTAAAGAAAGCTCTGAAGTAACAGAATCAGATTAACATGGTTAAAATATTACATTTCTTCAGGATTATCTTTTTTTAGGAGAAAAATATTTTGTGAATTCCCATTAGGCTTTCTGTTTAATAAATTTAAAATGGGCTGCACATGGTAATGGACACCTATAATTCCAGTGCTTAAGAGGCAGAGGCAGGAGGACTGCAGTGATTTTTTTTTTTTGAGACAGGGCCTCACTTTGTAGTTCAGGCTAGCTCTGAGCTCACTATGTAGCCCAGGCAAGCCTCGAACTCAGCAATCCTCCTGTCTCTGCCTCCCGAGTGCTGGGATTACAGGTGTGAGCCACCACGCCTGGCACAACTGCAGTGATTTTTGAGAACAGACTGAGGTACATAGTGAGCTCAAGGCCAGCCTGAACTCACAGGGAAAACCCTGTTTCTAAACATCAATCAATCAATAAAACTAAACACATTCCTGACAGTTTGAACCACCAGTGGTACGTGAATAACTGTCTATTAAGGAAGCTTGTACCACTGGTGGTTCAAATGAACCTAGTAACTTTTACTGTTCTTTTACTAATTAATAAAAAGTCACCCAATGAGACAGTCATGCATGTACCAGTGATCAAGCTCACGTGACAGCAAGACACACAAATTATAGCCCTATCATGAATGTGTTGAAAGGCAACAAGCTATCACTTCACAACAATTTGATTTTTTACTTGAGTTGTATACATGTACACAGTGTGTAAACTTACAAGTATTTTTCCTTGAAATGTTAAACACAAATTATAGCCCTGTCATGAATGTGTTGAAAGGCAACAAGCTATCACTTCACAACAATTTCTGATTTTTTACTTGAGTTGTATACATGTACACAGTGTGTAAACTTACAAGTATTTTTCCTTGA